>CM046861.1:25415938-25497076 GCA_025617745.1 Heliocidaris erythrogramma | reverse complement strand
ATAATTATGATTTTATGTCACCATACATGAAGATTGCAAATCTGTGATGATGTACATGAAATAGAAATGAACATCAAATCAAATCAAATCAAAAGTATTTTTTTTATACGAGATTGCTCTGAACGTGAAGAATTCAGCTAAATATGAGTGAGATAATATACATACATAATGAGTTATGTATCGGTGGCAATTCTAATTCACCAAAATAAACAGAGATCAGGTGTGACATTATTCTTTATTACCCTTTTTGTACAGTCCTTTATGTGTGTATCCGAATATGTCACTAGGTTTCTAATTGGGCCGAGCGACGTTCCGATTCTTTCTAACTAATATGATCTGTCTAACATCATATTATGTTGAACATGTTGAATGAAACATGATGAGATGATGTATTTCTATGAATATAATGAATAACTTGACATGTATTTAACAGAGTTATGAATAATACAGGCTAAAACTCTGAAAAAGGGTGGTTTCTTTTTATAAAATCCAAAGTCTTGACCCCAACGTACTAGGATGGAAAGCTTTAGGCCCTATGATTTGAACCTTGAACTTAAGAAGGCTACATATTTGATATAAATATTGAGGATTGGAAATTACTGGCATCAATGTTACACACATTTATGTTTGTGGATAAAAGTGAAATCTGATTTATCAGGAATTAAGTATTGATAACAAAGCCTATGTAGACTATGTAATTTGAAAGGCACAGCTATTTGCAAAGTAGTCATTAGATATCATTGTTAAAATACATGTATCAGGATATTGTGATCTTTTAAAAAAATCTCTGGATCTTAACAGCAGTTTGTAATATCAAACGATAATCAGGATACGATTTTAATACGTTTCAATAGGTCTGGCCAATTAAATATATTTATTATTTTTAAAATGATTGTAGAGAACCGGAGCTTTTTCCTAGAGAGTTTTCAGTGAGGTACATACATTTGGTTGGTATCAAAAATGAGCGGAATATGATTCTAAATAGGATGAAGTTTCAATGAAATGGTTTATTATAAATATATAAATTATGGGGAAAACGTTAAATCGGCCAAAATTTGACTAAAGCTTGCACTATGCTTTTTGAAAAAAAAAAAGGTCTGAACATTTTTGAATGAATCTAATAGTTTACAACTTAGATCAGTAATAGAACAAGTAATAAAACATGCAGCTGCTGGAGCTTGCAATAAACATATGAAATTATAACGTCAATACTAATATGGTTTTACCAATTCAGTCAAGAATTAATGTAAATTATATAACAAACTATATGAAAAATCTCAAAAACCCATAATTTTCACTGTTAAAATGTACTAAATATAGGAGTAAACTCCTTACGTGCGTTAAATTAATCATATTTTGCTGATACAGCGTTTGTCCGACGTCGAGTATCCCATGCATAAGTAAAAGACATGAAATAGGAACAAAAATGATGACTGTAAATTTTCATATTTGTGTGTCATTCTTTAGGGGGGGGGGGGGGCGTGCGGCAGGTAGATCCCACAATATATAATCATGATGATTCCTGGCAGTATCTATGTAAGTCTGCACAACATATAGGGGTTGTATAATAACGTCTTACAGTCACTCTCCACCACTTAAATGGTCTAATATTGGTCATTTGCGCATCTTTGGACTCTGGTGAGCAATTTCCCACAGGTTCCATAAGGTTTCTTTTCCAGCTGATCTAGCTCAATAATGGTGGATGGATTACCATTACCGTCTGGCAAACACTCTCCACCACTTAAATCGTCTGACAGTGGTAATTTGCTGAATCTTCGGACTATGGGGCATCTTTTGATATAGGCTTCTTAGGGTTTCCTTTCCAGCTGATCTAGCTCAATATTCAGAGTTGGGGAAGTTTAGGGGCGTCTGGCAAGCACTCCCCACCACTTAAAACGTCTGGCATTGTCCATTCATGTATCTTGGGAATATGGCGAATCTTTTGATATAGGTTTCTAAGGGTTTCGTTTCCAGCTGATCTAGCTCAATTTTTGGACCCCCTTTGGGGGCGTCTGGCGGGCACCCCCCCCCCACTTAAATCGTCTGGCAGTGGTCATTTGTGTATCTTTGGACTATGGCGAATCTTTTGATATAGGTTTCTAAGGGTTTCCTTTCCAGCTGATCTAGCTCAATATTGGGGGTTGGGGCACTTTAGGGGCGTCTGGCAAGCATTCCCCACCACTTAAAACGTCTGGCATTGTCCATTCATGTATCTTGGGACTACGGCGAATCTTTTGATATAGGTTTCTAAGGGTTTCGTTTCCAGCTGATCTAGCTCAATTTTTGGACCCCTTTGGGGGCGTCTGGCGGGCACCCCCACCACTTAAAACGTCTGGCATTGCCCATTCATGTACCTTGTGACTATGGCGAATCTTTTGATATAGGTTTCTAAGGGTTTCCTTTCCAGCTGATCTAGCTCATTTTTTTGACCACGTTGTGACCTTCCCCTGGCCACACCCACCACATAGAACATGCCAGACGGTCAATTCGTTATATCGGACTATGCGATCTTTAGATCCATGCAAATGAAAATTGGTTTCCTTTCCAGCTAGGTTGACCACCCCCTGGCTCCCGGACTATTCTTTTACGGTTATACAAATGTCATCTGTAAGATTTATTGTATCCCCGGCACTTTATTGTATCCCCGGCACTTTATTGTATCCCCGGAGGACACTTTGGATTCAGCAACGTTACGCGTCATATTCTTGTGCCGGGGGATACGTTCGCATTGCTCGGCAATGGACATTTCTAGTTATATTTTGTATGCATGTTATCCACTGCGGTTTATTGCCCAGCGCCTTAATCACTGACTGATGCTCGTCTCTAGTTTATGATGTTAAGGGGCCTATCATTAATAATGTCCACCAATATGGAACAACCACCGTCACCAGCTGCTGTCATGGCATACTTAGAGAGAGAGGTATGGTCGAGGTAGACCAAATGATGAGAGAACTTCGGGCAACGTTGGCAAACACGCCAACTGTAAAATCCGCTCCAAGGACAGACTTTGGTTCCAGGGAGCTACTGGACATGCAGAACCAAGAAGTGGGCAGTTTGCTTCCACCTTCAGGGAGCAAACAAAAGTGCCTACATCATTGCATCCACAAGATGGCAGCTACAGAGCAGATTTGGTTAATAGAAAGCCAAATGTACTTCCAGACAAGTTTGACGGGCATGGATCAGTTCTGGACTATTTGACGCACTTCGAAGCTGGCAGCAGAGTGAATGGCTGGAGAAGGATGAAGCAGTGCGGTATCTTTCAGCCTGCATGAGCGGGCCAGCTGTTAAACTGCTTTCTCAACAACCTGGTGTACGTTTGACGTACGAGACTTTGGTTGCTAGATTGCAGAAACGATTTGGTCCTGCAGGGAAAGCTGAAGTGTACCTGGCCGAACTCCGCCAGTAACGTCGAGGACCAAATGAATCTTTGCAAGAGCTAGGTGAGAAGATACGAGACCTCTCAGTGCTGGCATATCCAGAATTTGACGAGAATGGACAAGATAGGCTGGCTCGTGGTCATTTCCTTGATGCCATTGTGAATCCAGATATCCGGGAAGGATTGTTTCGTGCACAACCACGCACGCTGGATGCTTCAGTAGAAGCAGCAGTGAACACTGAAGCATTTCTCAAGATGGAGGTTAGAAGGCATGATAGCATGCGAACACCTCATTACAGTCGAGTTCTGGAGGAGGTAGAACCAATGACACAGGTCAGCAACTTACAACGATTAGAGAAGGCCTTGGAAGCTGTAATCGCCAAAGCTGAAACAAAAATTAGTCACCTGGACTACAACTACCAGACAATACCAGAGAGGAAACGAAGTTCCACAGGCAGAACTGGTTCCAGAGGTGTTAAATGGTGGCAATCCATAGGACATGTTTACTGCACAACATGGTAGTCCGGGTCCACGGCAACCGCCACCAGTACCAGATGGGTTGAATGGGAGTACCCGACAGAATGCCGAACAGAGCAGAAATACAGATGACAGTGAGCAGGTCAGGCCACTTGGTGCATCAGGTGGAGGAAGCAGAAAGGGGCTGTTTCTAGATGGGAAGGTGAATGGTCAGCCTCTCACAAATGCTGATAGATACTGGATCCACAACCACCTTCATATCAGAAGCTGTTTTCGACCAGATCGCCGAAGACAGGAAACCGGTTTTGCAGCCATTTTCGACAATTGTGAAGCAAGCAGATGGCACACCAGTACAAGTCAGAGGGAAGGCGATGCTGGAAGTGCAGATAGGCAACTGGCTTTTCAACACCCCAATCACGGTAGCAAAGGTGAAGAATCAGGGCATTGTAGGCTTGGATTTCTTAATCCAAACGAACGCTGTTCTTGACTGCCGGAAGTTGGAGCTGCGTACTCCATGGGGCACGGTTCCATGCAAAGAAACTCCCGCATCAGAGCCAGGACAGGTGCTGCACATAGAAGCACAAGAACAACACCCAGGTGAGAGAGCCAGGTCGCAACCAGAGAGTGATGCCAGACCCGAACTTGGTACGCAGAAGTCAAGACGCAGAAAAGGCACAAGGAAGAAACGACGCAGCGTGCATCTGGAACAACAGTGCAGGTTCACTTTCGTTCCTCAGAGCCCTATCAGAATTCGGAGTTCGACGTATCGCACCGTGAGAGATATGAATGGTCTGGGTTGGCACGTCGACGCAAGAGACTGAAGGAGAGAAATGATGTAATGTGGTCATGAACTGTAGTACTAAGTTTGATAGTTCATTGTACAGATAACTTAGTTTAACATTTTTGTGTTGTGTTACAAAATTTATGTTTGGTGTTATTGCTCTTTAACAGAAAAGGTGTAGAAATTGTACCAGTAAAATGTACAACTAAGTAACATTTATTCAAGTTTTGTTAGTTTTAGAATATAATAAGCAAGAACGGTTTTCTAGGAGTAGTTCTGATAAGTTTGAGGCATTTTGGATTTGGCCAAATGATTCAAATGATGGTTTTGCACAGTCTTTCCAAATATTGATTTGGAAGATTTCGAAATAACTTGTTCAATCACTTCGCCTGGCTGTCTTAGCACCTCATCGCAGGGAAGCAGGTGGATGACAATGAACTTGAAAACGAGGTCTGGACATGGTCTTCAGGTATTGAAGTCTTCTGGACATGGTCGTGCGGTGCTGCGTACTTCTGGACATGGTCGTGCGGTACTGCGTACTTCTGAAGAGTAAACTAGCAGAAATAGCGCAGTAGTGACGGTTTGCAGAGAAAGCAAGGTTTGGAGAGAAAGCAGGTTCGACAAGGTGGTATATTTCCGCCAAACGTACCACGTCCTCAGCTCGGGCTATCCTGACCGAAACCGCAGCTGGAGGAAGCAGCGTCGATTTCATTACAATATCATCACTCTCATTAAAAATAAATTATTTCTCAGATTTTCAATAGTCATTACTCAGAAATATTTTCATAAATTATTTCTGAGAAATACTTTCCTGTAAATATCATTTGCATTTCCTGATATTATAAAAATCCGAGCATCAATAATAGTCTACGTGTTGCAGACACGATGCATCACATTATATAGCATTTTAGTGACAGATATTGGCATTTTTGGAGGAAAATTTAGAAACGACCACAAACAACCACCAGTTCAGTGGAGTTCTACCTCTCTTCAAAATTATTAGTTGAACACCCCTTTTTTAACAAACACATACATATTATTGCTAACGAATCAGACTTTAAAACTAGACAAAATTTGTATTCATTTCATTCGCCCTTAAAACCATATAAACCAAGTTGTATTCGGTCTATGATTTGAAGTTTTATTCCCTTCTTTAATTACGACGCCTTTTGTAGTCCAAAGGTCTACAACAGGAATCTATGAAATGCTATAATTATTTTGTAATTATCTGAAGAAACGTGTTTCTCACTTCGTCGTGATAGGCGTATAGGAATAAAATAGCAAGTCTCGGGTTCATCTTTTACATATAAAAACCTATTTTAGATGTCGGCATTTGGACTTTTGACATGCTTGAGGCACTGTAACCTTCGTTCTGCGGATTAGGATGAGACCGACTCTCTCGCTCTCTGTCTGTCTGTCTCTCTCTCTCTCACTCACTCTTTACTCTCTATCTGCCCGTCTCTGTTTGTTTTTATTTCCGTAATCAATGACATAAATATAATATAATTCAAGATTCATATACGGCGGATAGCCCATTTCAGCACCCCCCCCCCCCCCCCTCTCTATATATATACATCTGTTCGACATCTAAAACTGTAGAGATATACGAGCATGCTAAAAAAAAGAATTTGCAATACAAATGCAACAAATGCTTTATTTCCTCGAAGATATAGGGTTAAGGTTTCGATTAGTTTTTAAGTTATAGGTTTCGGATAAGGGTTATGTATAATGTTGAGTGTACTTGAAGCCTCTCATTTCCTATTTTTCCTAACATAACAAACTGTTCAACCTTTAAAAAAATATTACATTTCTGATATTCAGTCCTTTTTTTCTGTGCATCTGGTATTTATACTCTCTAAATGTAGAAGAATGAAACTCTATTGTTTTGGGATGATATTATTGATCACTACCTTTGGAATTGATTCCAAGCTCAAAATAAAGAAATCCATCTCAAAAGAGCTATTCAACCACTATATTTGTTTGCATAATCTGGAGTGGAATCAACTGCTAAGGTAGTCATCCCAAATAAGTATGAGTCCTAACATGCCTAAAACGCCGATTTCTACTTCTCTGCATTAGGAGAGCAGAATGCATCCTACCGGTACGTCCCTACGAATACCCATGTAATATAAATAATTGACATAAAAGCACTCAAATCAGAATCGTACATACATAGAGATTTAAGATAAATTTTGAAAGAAATGTTCAATTTAAACTGCACACCCTTTGCATATTAACCTCATGAATGTTTGCATCTGACACCAGTATTTTCTACTTGCAATAAATTGCAAAGAGTAATCGCATTTTAATTTCCAAAATAAACTGTTTTATTCTTTACCATTTTTTCAGCTGGTAGTCTTCAAATTTATGACGCGTTGTTCAAGTCATAATGGAATCATAAAGCAAAATAATCGGACTCACCGACAATGAAAAAAAAACCCCAACTATTTTGGTATATTTGAATGACTGATCCACCAGCCGATCACAACGGGATATGTGAGTTGGCCTAGCGGTATGTTCAGTCCGTCAGGTGTCTGTCTTCACCCACAAACTTATTCAGATGGATATCGGTTCGAAACTGAGTTACGTCATTCAGATAAGTTTTCCCTCCTTGACGGAGGAGGGAGAGAGCGGTAAGCTGAGCCGTAAATCAGTCAGTCTAGAGGGAGAATGGAGCAATGTAAACAGCCAATCAGCATTCAAGCATATCACAAATCTCGGACGTCACGCATGCACATCATCGTACCTGTCCGCATCATACAAGCGAAACTGCAAAGAGATTGGGACGGTCGCTCGAGTTTGGGTACTGTCAGAGATTACTTCCGCGTATTCTAGGACTTCCCATTGTGTTGCGAAAACTTGCTATTAAATGTCGATCCCCAGACATAAATAGTCATATGTAATTAATACACGTTTGTAAAAGCAAATAACAAGCAAACAAATACAGCACGCCTCCTCTTTGCTCCTTCTGCTTTGTTGAACTAAAAAGAATCGGTCACCTCTGCGATGGAGAATTCTACAGAAGTGGAAGGCAGTAACGGCAGACTCTATACCGCTTCCATTGGCAACATTGCAGCTATTTTCGTGCAGTGCCTTGGTTTTTTCCTTGCGGTGACATTAAACAGTTTTCATCTGATAGTCCTAATCTTTAGTAATCCTCTATTCACAGGAAACCTTTGTCTTTGCTTAAAAGTATTGGCAGTCATTGACATCTTTGGAGGATCGATCTGTTACGGAATGGAAACCTTGTTTTACTTTAACAGGGATATTATAACAAGGTCCGTGGTGACATGTAATGTGGCTTCCGGTACTTGTGTCATGTCTGTGTGGTTTTCTCAGTTGATACTTTTGGTGATTACCATCGACCGATACATCGCCGTGACCCGCCCTCTCCGGTACTACAGTATCCTGAATCCTAGGCGAATGCGAATCTTGTTGCTGGTTACACATACAGCCGGGCTTTTAGCAATCATTGTCCGATCTTTTCACGGTGCACTTATTTATCACTGTGATTTCAAGGAATACAAGCAAGTTATGTTAATATATGAAATAATGCCTCTAGCTCTCGTCGTTGTACCAACTGTTCTTAATGTTCGCCTTTTATGCATTGCACGCGCGTTGAAAAAACGAGACATGGCTCACAAATTGAACACCGCCTTGTCATTACGTGATTCAATTGACGCGCATGACCAGCATTGTTTCACAGACAGGAGAAAGGGCGCGATTACAATTTTGGTCGTTGTAGGATCAAGTTATATAGTGTGGATTCCTTATCTCGTTCTTGCAATGACAACTCTCTTTACTACACAACTGGAAATTCCTTTTTGGACTAACGTTACAATATATTGGTTGACTTATTCTACTTTTTGGCTAAACCCGATTGTTTTTTGTTTTATGAGCAGTAATTACAGGAACGCAGCTTTACGTGTGATCAATATTTTAAGAAACTCGTTCTAGACAGTGAGCGTACAATTAAGAGCCTTGATAGGGCGACCTTGTGTTTTGTTTGGGAATGGCGGAGTAACATAACCGCTCCAGATTTTGGTATTTTTTAAACAGTCAGCCATCTCCATTGACAAGTAAATTTGACGCTTCTGTTGTTTTACTGCGAACTCCTGGCCTGAATTCTCTGGATTAATGAACATGCACATAAAAGTTGCAAAAGTAAGTAAATTTGTTTCTATACATACATGTACTCTATTACGTGGTCTAGTGGATACGTCACCGGACTGTGGATCTCATGGTTAGCGGTTCGAGTCCCGCCGCGGCACTAATGTCCTTTGGCAAGACATTAATCTACATTTGCCACTCTCCACCCAGGTGTAGTAAATGGGTACCCGGTAGGAATTTATTCCTTGAATGCTGTGAGCACCGAATTCGGTAGCCTAGTTTTGATAAGCCTAGGCCGAGTATGCCAAGTAAGAGTAACATTTTGAAGGATATTTGGCTCAAAATGCCGGTGTTAGACAAACTGGAAAGACTGTGCGAGCTAGTCAAGTCAAGATTTATAGACACAGATTAGAAAACCGGTATGAGTCATATGGAAACGGAAGTTGAAGAAATGAAATGCAGTCTAGATACAAAAGCTGCCTCCTCGGCAAATTGCGGATTTGGTGAACAGGAACAAAAGAAACAATTTGGTATTATATAATGTTCCCCAGGGTGCCGAAGGAGACAATATTGATTGCACGGGTCTGGTTCACAGAAATCCTAAAGACGTCTTTAGAAGTTCTGTGGTCTGGTTCATGCATTTCTACGTGACAAGATGGAAATCCCGCAAGCTATGGAAAGTGCGTACCGGACCCCGATGACGTCACAGTCAGGCCAATGCCCATGTACCGCCCACACAGAGGGAAACCAGGGGCCTATTCCAGAAGGTGGGAAAGACACTTCAGGTCCTCTGAAAACCATGCGCGATTGGATGGGAATGAAATAAATCTTAGATGTTCATGGAGATGGTTTTTTCAATTTTGTTTTGATTATTGGTATAGGTATTCTATAATAAATAAAGTCTTAAACCGAAGTCTTATACCGAAATCTTTGATAGTAATAGTGATAGGAGTATTTTTAAGCGAAATATTCAATTCAATTTATTTTTTTTTAAATTTGTATGGCTGTAGTCGTGAAAGGACGTGTTTAACTCGTAGCTCCGCACCGCACATAGTTTATATTTAGGAGTGAAATTATACGACCAGCAATCATGACGAGTCGGGTGACGAGAAGGCAACGCTTACCAGCGGAAGACTTCGAAAAGAATATACATGACGAGGTCCAGAAAGTACTAGAAGAGAACAGCGCTCTATTAGATACAGTAGTATCTAAAGTGAAACCGACTCCGATCGAGGAACTAATATCAGTCATCACAACAACGTGTAGCAGAAAACATTAAAGAAAGCTTTGCTATCGAATTAGCAGAGAGAGACATGAAGATAGAAAAAACTACATAAAGAAATCAACGAATTGAAGGAGAAGCAAGAGGATGCAGAACAGTATTCAAGAAGAAACTGTCTCGTGTTTCATGGAATGCCTGAAAAGGAAGGTGAGAACACTGATGTTCTTATCATACAAGTGTGCAAAGAGGGATTGAAAGTTCAGATCGAGAAAAATGATATAATTGGGTCCTAAGAAAGCGAAAACGAGAAGGATCATTGTTCGATTCATGGATTATACCTCTTGCAGGCGAAAAGGATTCTGAGAAATCGATAAGGACCCCATGTACAAGAGAGCCTAACCAAGAAGCGCGGTGATCTGTTCTGGGATATTAAATCTAAGCACAAGGAAAAGGTGAAGATCGAGCATTTGGATACAAGATGACCGAATACGAGTACTTACAAGCGATGGTTGCCGCGTCACCATGACAACAGTGTGTATCATATCACGGAGTTCAAAGTACTTTCTTGACTGTCAAGACTGGGGTGCCCCAGGGCTCAATAATGGGGCCCTTGTTGTTTTGTTGGGGTAACCTCGCTAATCATAAGGACCGCTATTCATAACGCGTAATTTCCTATACCTGTAGGGTCGCTATTCATAAAGCGAAAAGGGGGTCACTATTAATAAACTCATAAGGACCATTATTCATAAGGATTGCTATTCATAATAGGAGAAGGGGGTTGCTATTCATAATCAAAGAAAAGGGTCATTACTCTTAGGACCGCTATTCATTATAAGTCATAAGGGTGGCTATATATAATACAGACATAGGGTCGCTATTCATAATACTAAATCGGGGTCGTTAATCATAAGGGTCGCTACTCATATTCATAATAGAGAAGAGGGTCGTTATTCCTAAAGGTCAATATTCCTAAGGGTTGCTAGTCATAATCGAAGAAGAGGGTCGCTATTCATAATTGGAGAAGCGGGTCGCTATTCATAATCGGAGAAGAGGGTCGCTATTCATAAGCGGAGGAGAGGGTCGCTATTCATAACCCTGATAGCAGAAAGTGTTAAAAATGACGTGATATTTACGTCGTGGTTTTCGTCTTTTTTACGTCCTGTAATTACGTCAATAAGACGACAACCTGCACCAACGCAAGACGTCAAGAGGACGTCTTATTTTGACGTCATCTCTACGTCTTCATTCCTCTTCCCTGATAGCAGAAAGTGTTAAATATGACGTGATATTTACGTCGCGGTTTTCGTCTTTTTTACGTCCTGTAATTACGTCAATAAGACGACAACTTGCACCAACGCAAGACGTCAAGAGGACGTCTTATTTTGACGTCATCTCTACGTCTTCATTCCTCTTCCCTGATAACAGAAAGTGTTAAATATGACGTGATATTTACGTCGCGGTTTTCGTCTTTTTTACGTCCTGTAATTACGTCAATAAGACGACAACTTGCACCAATGCAAGACGTCAAGAGGACGTCTTATTTTGACGTCATCTCTACGTCTTGTACACTGTAAAAACTAAAGTGCTACTTTTAGGGGCATGTATAGTGCCTGCACCTGAAATGCTGTTTATAGCACTTGTAGTGTGCTAATTTACCAGCAAAAGAAAAAATTTTAATGAATGTTTAGCAGTTTAAGGAGCCGGTCCAGCTCCCGTGAAAGTGCTGAAATAGCACGCTGTGTGCATTCAATAGCACTCTGTGCAGTCCCTATGCATGCCCTCAAAAAGTGCTATATACAGCACTTCAGTTTTTACAGTGTACAGATGACGTCAAAATAAGACGTCCTCTTGACGTCTTGCGTTGGTGCAAGTTGTCGTCTTATTGACGTAATTACAGGACGTAATTACAGACGAAAACCACGACGTAAATAACACGTAATTTTTAACACTTTCTGCTATCAGGGAATCGGGGAAGATGGTTGATATTCATAATCAAAGAAGAGGGTCGCTATTCATAATCAAAGAAGAGGGTCGCTATTCATAATCGGAGAAGAGGGTCGCTATTCATAATCGGGGAAGAGGTTCGCTATTCATAATCAAATAAGAGGGTCGTTATTCACAATCAAAGAAAATGGTCACTATTCATAATCGGGGAGGAGGGTGGCCATTCATAATCAAAGAAGAGGGTCGCTATTCATAATCGGAGAAGAGGGTCGCTATTCATAATCAAAGAAGAGGGTCAATATTCATAATCGAAGAAGAGGTTAGGGTTAGGATTATTTGCAAAATATTGGAATATGATTTTCATTGTCCAATGAAACACTCAATATGAAAAAATTAAGTTAGCAAACAAAATTGTAATATTGGATGGGAAACACCCCACGGCTGTGTCGAAGCAATATCGGGAGGGGTGAAGAAATAATTACACCCCCGGCTTTGCCAGGCGGGCAAATGGGGGCCATGCCCCTCCCCATCCCCCTATTCAGTCCCTTAAAAAGAGGCGAAAGCAAAAAAGTGGAGGCAGTGAGAGAAAAAGCCTAAAAAGGCGCTACGAAATTTGCTAAAACGTCAAAGTTTTTGCCCTTCGCGCGGGGAGGGGGAAGTAGCTCCCCCTCCCAGCACCCACCCCTGATACATACCGTGCAGTATTTCGTCCAATAATTGAAAAGCAGTCCGGGTGTCGAACTAACTTTACACCTAACAAAAGGTGCTATGTGGGGAGCGTGCTCATCATCAAATTCGCACGCTTTGCGTGCTCATGCACAAACGCTATTACATACAGTGCAGTATTGCGTCCAAATAATTGACAAGCAGTCTCGACGTCGAACTAACTTTCCGTCTACAGTAGGTGCTACGAAACATTATCTTTATTTCAGATTTGCTATGAAACGTCAGAGCTTTCGCGCTTTGCGCGTGAGGGGGAAAACTCTCCCTGCACCCACCCCTTGGGGAGCGTGCTCATGCACAAACGCCCCCTAAATTGAAATCCTGGCTATGGGTTGGATCCTTCACATCGCCCCCTCCCCCTATTGAAAAATCCTGGCTACGCCCCTTTGCCCAACCCCACTCAATCAGTCCGACTACGTTGCGCCATTCGACCCACCTTGCCTCGGTACAAACACATAGTACTGACAATTTTCGTCAAAGTAATTCATAAATGGCATAGTCTGTGTGCGGGTGGGGGTGCTGTAGTAGGTGTTGCCATCAGGTGCTGTTCTATCATGTCCATAATCCTCAGAAAGGGCGAGATAGCTCAGTGTTCGAGCAGTAGCTTTGTAATTGAAGGGTTCGAAAACAGGATGCACTCGTGTCCTTTGGTAAGGCATTAACCCCACGTCCCTCGGAGAGAACTTAAAGCCGTTGGTCCTATGGTTGTTTACATACAAGCTGTATGCTTTACAGTCTACCATTAATTGGCACTGATGGAATAATGTCAGGTTGATGCTGAAGTTTAAAGAAAAGTTATACATTAATTAATTGTATACATGATATGTACATGATAATCAAAAGGCAGTTCTAAATCTCAAATCGTGCAGAACGTATCATATTGTTTTACAATTTATATGTTTCTATGTCTAATTTTGATTGATTTTTGCTGAGAACAGGAATAAATTGGATTGAACTGAATTTAGTTCAAAGCGAACAAAGAAAATCCATGATACACATGCCCTTATTATAGGGGCACCGGGGAGCAGGGTCCGCTTGAACAAAACAAAAAGAAAGCAAAACAAAAAGAGGTCCAATTATTGTCTTATTTTCTCTTCCTTTTCGTCTCCCCCATCTTTTTTCTCTCTTCTGCTCTTTCATTATTTTCTTTTTCCCCCATCTAATTTGCGGGGCACGTGCCCCATACCCCCTCGTAGTTAGTAATAGTTAAGCCCATGTTTTTGTTTTGTTTTTTAATATTTTGCCCCTGTATAATTATGTTAAAGCATATAAAATCGCATTTTCAAATGTTCTATATGTGACCCGCCGCCTCAAAACCTACAATAAGTCGCACGGACCACAACGTAGCAAACAGCCCAAAATAGTAAATTTGCTTGGATCAGTCGATTTTCTGTTTTTGATAGAAATGGGTAGTTTCATTATCATTCTATCATGTCTCAAGTTTGTGAGTCGTAATTCGACGTAGAAATATGTTTTGGGGGCATTTTAAAATGACTCCTTTATTTTCACCCGTCCAGCTAATGAATGTTTGGAGAGCTTTTGTAATACTTTCATTCAATGCCAAATTACTACTTTACCTCTAAAGGTATTAAATTGATTTTTGGAGTGAGTAATGAATAGGTCCTCCTGGAGCAGTGTGCCAAAATTCAGCCTAATTTGATAATCCAGCTTAATTTGATAATCCAATCACACCGGTTGCTATGGCCATTTGAATACCCAGTTTTACTTGGACGCACACAGAGTGCAAAGGTTTAGCACTCTTTTGTTCCGAACTTAAATGGCCATTTTCTCTGAATAGGAGTTATTGATTGCTGGTTACATACTGATTCTAAATGTGATATTTAAAGGTGTTATCATTGAGTAAACGAGGCAAGTGATATACCGTTGGAAAGCTGAGAATCTCTACTCTCAGAAAATGTATATATATAAAAAAATAATTTTGGCGACTTATTGTAGGTTTTGAGGCGTCGGGTCACATATTATATACATTTGAAAGAAATATCAACTTTTGGTTGCCTTCTAAATTCCTTGATTATTTCTCACTTCCGTCAGTGTTGTGCCCCCATTTGAGAAAGAAGTGAGAAAAGGGACTTTTATCAATGTTCAGTATTTGGATCTTGGCCTAGATCGCAGTGGTTATTTGCGAATTTTCCTTAGTACATCGGATAAAAAATGACATTTTTGCAGCTTAAAATACCCCCCCCCCCAAAAAAAAAAAAAAAAAAAAAAAAAAAATAGATAGTGTAATATTGTAATACATGTAATTCTTGTACATTTTCACTACAAATATGTCGAAATTTTTCTGAGTAGTCTCAGAAAACACAAAGTTAACATAGATTGTTGTATAGAGGTTTGGAGTTTAATGTGGACTCCATTCCTAATTAGTCAATTCTTTGGGCGATATTAACTTGCAACATCAGACAAATTTGGGAAGTGTTAATCCCAACAAATTTCAACATGTTATCTTGTCGTCAGAAATTTATAGCTGCGAAGAATCTTGGGAAAATCATGGTGTCCTTGAAGACAAATCTAAGGTGTATTTAAATTCACTGCAAAAGCAAATCCTGTTTCAACGAAACATCCTCCTCGCCCAAAAAAGGGGAAATTAAAAGTTTGTAAATATATGTAATCCTTTTTCAAAAACATGCTACTAAATTTAACCTTGCATAACCCGAAGTCGCATAAGTTGAACTTTACCTACGTCGAATTTAGCATAAGTCAAACTATTTTTGTGGTCCCAACAGATTCGACTTAAGCAAAGTTAACTACGATATGCATACTCTACTAAATGCACGGCATTTGGTTTAACCTTGAAATTAACTTAATCTTCATATCCCTCTGCCGGATATACAACTACAGTATTATTGATTGGCCTTCGCAGTACAGTGTCTGCAGTTTTAACTTTAAAATTCGCCCATTGGCACCTGGATATACATGTACAATCCTTCCTAGAGTCCACTTTCCTCTGATGGCATTGTGGTCTGCCACTACAACGATATCTTCTACGCGTATGTTTCGTTTCTCAGTGTTCCATTTTCTGCGAGGCACTAGTAATGGAAAAACGTCCTTGTTCCAGCTCTTCCAGAACGCGTTGACGATCTGTTGTACACACTCTACGCAATGTCTTGGGTTTCGCGTCTCGCGGAACGGTCCTTGCGGTACGGTGCTTGATGATCTTCCGAGCAGCATGTCGTTCGGGCTGCGGTAAGTACCATCATCTGGGTCGATCGGGACCCTGCCAATCGGTCGTTGATTTACTAGATTCGCGACCTCTTTAAGGCAAGTGAAGAGCTCAAATGGAGTCAACGTCTGGCTACCAACAGCTTTCTTCAGCGCGACTTTACAGCTCTTGACGAGAGATTCAGCACAACCATTCTGATGCGGTGCCGATGGAGCTGTAAACTTCCATTCTGTCCCCTTTTGCACACAGAAATTAGCTCATTTTCATTCCAGCCACATACCATATCATGTAGTTCACGCTCTGCTGCGATGAACTGTGTGCCGTTGTCGCTAAGCAACCTAGCTGGTTGCCCTCGTATGGAGAAAAAATCTACGCAGAACTTGTAGAAATTCCATTGTCCTACAGTCGACAGCCAACTCAAGATGAACAGCTCTTGTATTTAGGCAGGCGAATATAACCCCGTAGTGTTTGGCTGTCTTGTTCCTGCCTACTTTCACCTGTATCGGTCCGAAATAGTCGACTGAAATGAAATGGCGGTGTAAAATGGGGCAACTCTTTCTTCTGGTAGATTTGCCATCATCTGTGTCTCTGACCTCTGGTCATTCATTCTGCATACTACACATCTGAATTTGATTGTCTTGGCCAGCTTAGCACCATGAAGAATCCAAAACCCATAGGCGGATCCAGAGGGGGGGGTCGCGGGGACCGGACCCCCCCCCCCCTTTTTGACGCCTTTTTTTTTTTTTTTTTTTTACTTGGCGCCGTCTTTATTGGCTTTTTTTTTTTGCTTGTCAGGGAATTATGGAGGAAAACTGGGCCCCATAACCCCTTTACTGAGCGTTTTTTTGAAGTTTGGCGATTTTTTTTGTCCCAATCCCCCCCCCCCCCCCCCCCCACCCCACTGAGCGACTTTTCGACAAGCTGGCGAGACCAAAAAAATACGGGTCTACGTTTTGACAAACTTTCATTTTTGTACCCCCTCTTTTACTCAATCCTGCATTCGCCCCTGTAAAACCTCTTCCTGGTTTTTGGCGATTGTTGTGGCTACACCGTGGTGACCTAAGTCATGCATGTATTGCGTGATTAGGAATGGTACGTGATGGCTTGATGGAAGTAGAGATGGATGTTTGGATGCATATGATGTCACCGGGTTTTCTGCTCTACTTCCTACTCTTATCACGCTTTCGTCATCTAGAAAGGGAGTGAACATTGAACTCTCCTTTATCATATCTGGGTTGCAGACAGAGTTGTTCTCGTTTGACCCAGTACTTCTCAGCTTCACTCAGTTCTGACGGTGTAAGAGTGACTCCGCCATCTTGTACAGCTCTCTTCTGGACTTTACTCTTCAGAACTCGAACGAATCGGAAGACTATGCTGTTATTCGTAAGGGTCAATTCCAGCTAGATACTCTCTTAGAGTCAATAATGTCTGTGCCGGTTAAATGAATGACTGCTTTAACCTTACGTCTCTCTTCATCTCCAGTGGGTTGATCGAGCTTTATTTCATATACTGGCCACTGTTCTGCAGGCAAGCATAAGATTCTGGCCCTTTCTTTCATCTGTCATGTAGCTGATTGACAGATATACATCTTGATATGTCATCAGCTGGATTCAGTGTACCTGGAACATGCCTCCATTGACTTGGGTCAGAACCACTTTGAACTTCTCCAACTCTTGCTGATACAAATGGCTTGAATACTCTTGCCTGGCTTCTTATTCATGATAAGACAATCATACTGTCTGTGAAGAATATAGTCTTTTCCACAGTCATTCTCAGCTCCTTCACCACTGATGTATTCAGTCTGCTAGCCATAACTGCTGCCTGTAATTCAAGTCTTGACACAATTAATTAATATCTTTAGTGGTACAACTCTAGGCTTGGCTGTCACAAACCTGGTCTCAAACTCTTCGTTCTGCAGTTGCCATCTCATGTACACCCATGCACCAAATGCGTTTTCTGACGCGTCTGAGAATATGCATAATATTGGTCTCTCTTGAGCTGTAGGTGGCGTCAAACATCTTTCGAGCTCCACATTTCACATTCATCTCTTTCTTTCTTTGTCATGTAAATCGGCTTGCTCGTTGAACTGGACGCCCATTGTTTCTGTCTCCCGGAAGTCAGTTAGGTTTACCAGTTAGGCTTGCCATCTGGACATGCAGAACTGCACAGGCTGGATTTCCTCTGATGCTGAGCCTCCAAAGACCACCCAACCCAAGGACAGAAGAAAAGATAAAAGGATGAAAATATGAACGAACATAAGGAAGAGATGTCCTGGGGATAGTTGACCTAAGGGGGTAGTTGTCTTGGGGCAATTGTCTGGGGGTAGTTGTCCGGATATGATATATACATGTATACCCTGCACTTTTTTTTCAAGGGGGGAGTTCATAAACGACGGTTGTAGTAGTAGAATTTATATTTTAAATGCTACGGAAGCATGGGTATCGATATACCAGGAGGGGAGGATATGTGATATATTCCCCAAATAATTCAGGAGGGGGGGGGGGGGGGGTGGCTGGTAGTATTGGCCTGTATCATCACCCCCACGCAATAATTCACCTTCAATATATGACATGAATAAATAATATGATCAGGAAGGGGAGGAGGATGACCATGATGATTATTATTCATAGGATCACGATAGATCAACATGGTCATAATTGTTGTCATGATTTTTGTTAAGAATATGATTAGGAAGACCGAAAAAAAAATTTCAAAGAAAATAATGAAATCAGGCAAGTCTGTTAGTAATTACCATGAAACCTCATGCACTCAAAATGCTCTGAAAGTTGATTTTAACTCAGGGAAATTTGAAAGTCCCAACCGTGGGAGGGCATACTTCATTCCCACGCCCATGGCCATAAACAGGGGCAAACGGTAGATGCCAATAAACTGTACTTTACTAAAATCACGTATCATGAAAATACAGCTACGAGGGCTTCATATCCCACCCCCAAATAAAAACAAAACAAATTTCTCGCGGCAATTTCTAAGCCCATTTCCGGACAACCACCCCCTACAACTAATCTCCAGAATAACTACCCCCTACGACAATCCGACTTGAGAATTGGAACTTAAGATAAAGGCTAAGGATTAAGGTCTCCAAGGATTTGAGAAACGGGAGGATCTGTGTGTGTGTAGATGTGTGGAGGGGGAGGAGGTCCTCTCCACCCACGTAGATGTATGGATTAGACATCGTTTTTTTTTAATTATTAAGGCATTGGAAAAGCGCCTTTCAAAGTGTAGGGATCATTGATATAGTTCACTTTTAAAAAAAAATAGGGATATATTTGTCAAAAGCTAGAAATGCATTCTAAGGCTTTCTTAAATACAGTAACGTTGGGTTGTCCTTAATCCATTTCCATTTCTTATTTGATTTAAATGACCATCCGCTTCTTTGATTAGTGACCCTCTTCTCCGATTATGAATAGCGACCCTCTTCTTCGATTATGAATAGCGACCCTCTTCTCCCATTATGAAAAGGAACCATCTTCTCCGTTTATGAATAGCAACCCTTATGAATATTGACCTTAAGGAATAACGACCCTCTTCTCATATTATGAATAGCGGCCCTCTTCTCCGATTATGAATAGCGACCCCCTTCTCCGATTATGACTAGCAACCCTTTTCTCCGATTATTAATAGCGACCCCCTTCTCTCATTATGAATAGCGACCCTCTTCTCCGATTATGACTAGCAACCCTCTTCTTCAATTATGAATATCGACCCTCTTCTTCGATTATGAACAGTGACCCTCTTCTTCGATTATGAATAGCGGCCCTTATGAATATTGACCTTTATGAAAAGCGACCCTTATGAATATCGACTTTTATGAATAGCGACCCTCTTTTCTATTATGAATAAGGACCCTTATGATTAACAACGCTGATTTGGTATTATGAATAGCGACCATCTTTCCGTATTATGAAATGAATAGTAATCCTTATGTCTTATTATGAATGGTGGTCCTTATTAATAATTACCATTGTGAATAGCGACCCTTATGTCTTATTATGAATAACGGTCCTCATAGATATTTTTTATGAATAGCGGTCCTTATGACTAGCGAGCGGACCCCGTTTTGTTTATGTTTAAATGATATATGCAATTTAAAATTTAACGATTCAACCTAAATTGCTCTCTACGATGATGACACAACAATTTTCTGTAAAGAAAATAGTATTACAGATTGCCAAACGTGCCTCCAAAGGGAATATGATTTGATAAGCAAATGGTTTAAAATCAATAAGAGGCAAATAAATGCTAAAAAACAAAAACTATGATATTTGGCACCAAGCAAATATTAAAAATCATATTCTGAAAAAAAAACATGGAAATGATTATTTGGAAACTGCCACTGATTTTAAATATCTAGGAGTCATTCTGGATCAGAGTTTAAGTTGGTCGTTACATATATTCCACATTATCAAGAAGATAAATCGAGCCATTGCATGTATAAGACGGATCCATTCTTGATTAACTCGGCGAATACTTGAACAATTGTACTATTCTCTTATCCTCCCACATATAGACTATTGTCCAGTCGTGTGGAGTACCTGTAAAAAGACAGATTTATTAAAATTACAACGTAGCCAAAATAGATATGCTAGATTAGTGCTCAAAACTAATTATACAACTTCCAAAGATACATTACTAGGCAAGCTTGACTGGCAAAGTGTTGATAACAGGATCCGTTACCAATATAGCATTGCTGTTTTCAAAATATACTGAACTACAAAAGAAACGTCGCACTTTTCAAATTGATATCTTTTACACATGATATTGGAATTTGATACCTAAAATCACATTTTATGCTTTTTTAACATCACAGATATGGCATTTACCGTCCATAACACATGATCATAACAAAATGTGATTTCTGTGTAGGATTAAAACTCATATCCTTTCCGTGAACATGGTAGTGCACTCGTGCACTCTATCCAGTGGGTTTAAAAGGGACCCAAAACCTTCATCCTGTCATTCGTTTCCTGAGCTCTGTCACCATGCCACGTCTGACTCGAAACCAGAGGGAACAAGCCATCGGACGTCTTCATGCTGGCCAACGTCCTAGAGTCACTGCCAACGACTTCAATGCAGCGTTCGGACAGTAGAGAGACTGCGGGAGCGATACAATGCAACCAACAGCACCAACGATCGTCAGCGCAGTGGTCGTCCCAGGGTGACAACAGCACGTCAAGATCGCCATCTTCACCGGGACCACTTGCAGGATCGCTTCCGCAGAGCAACAGAATCGGCTCTACAGACTATTGGCACACACAACAGACCAATTGCTGCAGCAACTGTTCGTCGTGCGCTGAGAAGCTTCATCTTGTCTTGTCGGCGTCCTGCTCGGGGCCCTATCCGCACCGTTCGACATTGTCGAGAACGTCTCCTGTGGGCCCAACAACGTCAGAACTGGCGCTATCAACGTCGAGAGTCGTTATTGCACATCTGTACTTGTTAATCAAAACAAAGCAAAACATTCTTGAATAAAGAATATGTTTCTTTGTAAATAAAACAGTTTCAAACACATACATGTGCGACGTTTCTTTTGTAGTTCAGTATACTTAATGATCTAACCCCTTATTATTAAGACTTCGCGTGTAAACGTCCCATCTATTACGTTACTCGTCATTCCACTTTAAACCCTCTTTTTACTCCCAAAACACTGAAATAAAAAAGCGATCCTTTTCGTACACTGCTCCCTCAATAACGAATTGCCTGTGCAAATTGAAACCGTTACCTCACTCCCAAGCTTTAAACATCAAATCCGCTCGTTATCAATACATACACTGTTATAGCATGTTATTATAAAAGTTTCTCATTGTTTTGTTTTGTTTTTGTTTGCCTATGTGTTTTGATTATTCACTCAGTTTCATGTTATACTGTATCTGTATTTTAACATTGTCCAGTGTTTTTTTTTTAAAGCAGGCCTTTAGGATCTGAAAAGACTACCCTGTTTTAAAATAAATCGTAATAAATAAATCAATAAATTAAAATTTCAAGGCATTTATTTCCAACTTTTCATTATAAGTGTACTAAGTACTAAATGAGCGAAATAATGTACATGTGTTTTTAACAAAAATACGACATAATACACATTCATGTGGTACATACATAGTTAAAGGACACAACTCTAAAAGCAAAAGCTTGAGGCGAGGGTGCCCTTAGTAACATAATACATAATATTACATAATAAATATATAAACATATAAAAAAAGAAAAAGATAACTTCCTAGACCGCTGTGCCTAATTAGGGGGGGGGGGGGGGGATAAAAAGGGATAACGTCCCACAGCTTAGGTCCCGAGTACCGGATGTTATGTTGGAATAATAAGGTTCTGTGCTTGGGTAGATGTGATTTGCGTGTCTGGTTTCGTATTCATGAATAGAATTTAATTGAAAGAGGTTACAAAATTCATTTTGAGATATTACACTATTGAATATTGAGGTGTATTGCGAATATGATTTGCCCTTATCAGACAATTTGCATAAGTCTGCATTGTCTGAGAACGATCTTTGAGTAGTAGTTTAAAGTTGTGGTCTAAAGTTTGCTTCTCATTTAATTTACCATTGACCACATTCAGCTTCCAAAATTATATTCGCTGAATATAAGCGGCCTTGTTGACAAAGTAAAACGGAGGTGTGTTTTTGATTGGTTGAGTTCTTTTTCTACAAGAAACTCATAGTAGGATAGAAGGTGAAAAGATGCAGTCGAATGAGTGGTGATATAAGATTTACGTTAGTCACGGAAAATGAAATAGCGCATGGGTATGCAATTTGTTGAAACCTACTTCAGGTATTACTGCACACTCACTGCATAGAGATGAAACCGGTCGTACAGTGTATTTTGCTTTTCATATGACAATTCAAAGTTTACCGTGGTAAATATATATGGCCATAACAAGGATGGTGGTTTTTGAAAATCTACATAATGTCATATAGCAATTTGGTGAAGAACCATACATTATTGTTGGAGATGTGAATACTGTTCAAGATCCTCACATGGACCATTATCCTAATCATGCTCAACGTCATCGAAATTGTTCTACTCGTATGCATTACTGACAGAAGATATGGACCTAGGCTGGTAGACGTATGGCACTACATGAACCCAATTTCCAATACGCTGAAAACTTTTGTAGATAATTTAGACGTACATTACGGTTACAGAAGTGACCATTCGGCCAGTCTACCTGTCAAACGCTGGGTCTCACAAAGGGGTCCAGGGATTTGGAAGATTAACACTTCCCTATTATCAAATTCTACTTTAAAATAGACATTAAAAAAAACTATAACACCTTTTTTTGTTTTTTAACTTTTTTTAAACAAAAAAAGTTTTAAATTTAGAGAAAAGAAATTTTGATAAAAACATTTACAGAAACTAAAAATGGATGAAATAGCTATCACTGAGCCACGTGATATATTCATGGAAGAAAAACATTTTATTAAGCCTTATACAATACAAGTGACCATTCGGCCAGTCTACCTGTCAAACGCTGGGTCTCACAAAGGGGTCCAGGGATTTGGAAGATTAACACTTCCCTATTATCAAATTCTACTTTAAAATAGACATTAAAAAAAACTATAACACCTTTTTTTGTTTTTTAACTTTTTTTAAACAAAAAAAGTTTTAAATTTAGAGAAAAGAAATTTTGATAAAAACATTTACAGAAACTAAAAATGGATGAAATAGCTATCACTGAGCCACGTGATATATTCATGGAAGAAAAACATTTTATTAAGCCTTATACAATTCCAATGATATTGACAATTATGATATAAAGAATGGACAAAATGATTTGAATATATATTCCAAATTGATCAATATTTAGCCCTGTTATGTGAGTGATGTATTTCAGAAAATATTTTCAGGAAATGTTACGACGCCTTTATGTCAATGGTCTGTGATAAAAACACCTGGTATAGACGACCTTCCTGTTAATGTTTACAAAGTATTTTGGGAAGATATAAAAAAGCTCCGTGTGAAGCATTTAATGCATGCTATACAATTGGTGAATTGTGTCCCTCCATTAAAAGAGGAATACCCTTCTACCGCAAAAAGGGACAAAGACAACCTCTATCTAAAGAACTGGCGTCCAATCTCACGACGTTCACGTTTTAGAGAGGACAGCAAAAACCCGGTGGACGCCTTCTCGATTTGACTACTGGACAAAGGAGACGCATGCGCAGAGCTTCAAAATGAGGTAATTTCGTCCCAGTCGACTTTGTCGACGTGCAAATCGAAAACTCGGTAATGTTAAATGATTTGTGCAAATATTGCTATGAAGTACTGGCGTACAGGCTAACTGCCTTCACAGGCTTGATTAGCAACGGCAGCTGCTGTTGTTGAAACAGGAAATATGATCTCTTCCTGTAGCACTTTTCATTTCATGCAGATATGATAATAACAGCCATCCATTTCCTCATTTACATTCTGATATGCAACAGGTAAAAACATCCTCTTAGTACGGATAGAAAGTGAAACCCCGGTGCCAATTGAACACAAATAAACGACTAGTGGAACTATTCATTTTCATTCAATAGGTGTTTTGTTCAGTTGTTTAGCACGCAATAAATGATATGCATTTTATCGCGATCACATCTGCGTGGTCAGGAAGCGAACTGGGATATTTTCTTTTGTTTTTATAATCGTTTTTCAACGTTGTCGCCTAATCTTCATTTAGTGCTTACCCCAGTTCACGTCTTATTGCTGGGTTTCAATTGAATGTCTTCTCTTTGTCGTCCAGTATCGTCTCTACCTGGTACATCCTGCAAGGAACCTGGATGCGCAGTCACGTGTTCAAAGGATAGTTGGTTTGACTTAAAATCATTTCCCATCACTTCACTACCTTTTGTACAGGATTTTGTAGACAGCTATCTTCCATTCAGGTGGTCCATTAAAAAAATGCTTTCCTCGCTATATCATGTAAGTTTCATATGACTCGTGCTAAATATTGCGCCCCCAATATATTATAAAGTGTATGAAACAGCATTTGCAAAGAAAACTTCAGGTAGCCTTGCTCAATTTCTCGACTCTTTCTCAAGCCTATAGGGTTTTCGTTAGTTTTGCTCCCGATTGTAGAAGTGAGTGAATAGAAAACAGGTGATCAATGTATAAAAGTCGAGCTTCTCTACCGCTCAATTGCAGTGGTCAATTGCAAAATTCCCTGGGTAAAATGCACAAATAATTGCGTTTTTAGGGTTGAAATGGAAAAATTTGCCGCTCGGTCGCTTTGCTCACTCGCTTGTACAATAACGTAGATATGTTTGGGCACTCTGGGGGAGGGGGGGGGGGTGGGGGGGGGGGGGCGTAACTTCATTTTTTGCCCAGGGCGCCATAATCCCTAGATACGCCACTGGCTTCGCTCCATCGCCGGTCACCCCCACCCCACCCCCCCCCCCCCCCCCCCCCCCCACCCCATCATGAACACGGATCGACACTCCTGACCATAATGTATTATCTTGACCAAAATTCCACTTTGTTTTTTATTCAAAGTATTAACCTATTAAAAGAAGATGCAAATCATGCAGTGAAATAGATACAATAGGTTAAGGCACGCAGGTACAAGTTACATTAACGTAATATGTGTGTACGTGAAGATGCACATGGAAACAAAATTAGGTATAATCTATTTTAGGATCCTATGCGGCTTCTAATTTGTTCCATATGTTTGTGCTACCAGTGACTTTCTCCATCAGTCTCTCTGCAGGCGCAATCACGAAATACTAACGGAAATCGAATACTTATAGTTCGTATCTTTTCCTCATCATGTTACAGGATTTTCCTTGTAGATTGTTACAGGGAGTAGGATATCTCATGCTCATGTAATCCAACGATTTCAGCAACGTTAGGAGGTCAGTGGTATCAAACAACGGGCAGCAAATAATCAGTTCTACATCATAACGATAACCAAACGGTTTGTAAGAGTTGCTGTATGGTAAGCTAATCAGAAAAGTTAATCAATTAAAGAAGGATAGGCAAGAGTTCCAATGGAGAATTCAACAGCCAGCAACAAGTCATATTCTACCGGTTTCATCACTGTTGTCTTTATGGATTGCCTTGGTTTATTCCTTGCCGTGACACTGAATAGCTTCCACCTCATTGTTCTAACGTTCAGTACTTCTATGTTCACCGGAAATCTACGTTCATGCCTTCGAGTATTGGCAGTCTTTGATATTTTTGGAGGATTAATATGCTATGGAATGGAAATTTTGGTTTATTTCAACAGATCGATTGTTACTTCGAGCATGATGGGATGCAGTTTAGCTGCAGCTGCCTGTACAACCTTCGTGGGATTTTCTCAATTTATACTTTTTGTTATTACCATTGACCGCTACGTTGCCGTGACCCGCCCTCTCCAGTATTACAATATCCTAACTCTCAGGCGAATTCGAATTTTGCTGCTCGTAGCTCTTGTCGTTGGAATATCAATGAGTATAGGACGATCTATTCATGGTGCCCTGATTGACCACTGTGATTTTATCGAGGGACATGAGCTTTTCACACAGCCAGTTATGGCAATATATCACGTAGTGCCTTTATCTTTGGTTATAATAACTACATTTCTCAACGTGCATCTTTCATGTATTGCACGCGCACATACAAAGAGAGATAAGATAGCTCGCCAATCAAGCATCAATATCCAATCACGTGATTCGACTGACGCGCATGACACGGAACAAAATAGTTTCTCGGAGAGGTGTAAAAGTGCGATCACAATTTCTGCTGTGGTTGGAGCCAGCTATTTGGTATGGATGCCTTACCTCATTTTAACCATAATTTGTCTATCTAAACAATCAAATTTGTCCTTTGTTGGAAAGGCAGCTATGTACTGGTCAATTTACGCCACGTTTTGGTTTAACCCTATTGTATTTGGCCTTGTCAGTACGAATTACAAGAAAGCTGTAGTAAGTCTTATCGTCAAGGTGAGACATTTGCGTTCTATTACATCCACAGGACAATGAGCCTTGTAGTAAATTCGGTATAGGACAGTGAACGTTGTATTAACCGTTACAGGCAATTATGAACGCTGGAGTAACTAATGCTGCATGACACTGAACGTAGGATCCTATACAGGACAATTAACGTTGCAGTAACTACCGCGACCATCAATCACTACAGGACAATGAACAGTTATACTACTGTATAATACGCTTAACTATTGCTACAGGGCAGTGATCGAACGTTGCATTCACTATTGCTACATGCCAAGTGCCAACACGCCTTTAAGGACAATGGACATGACATACCCAGCACAAAAAGTAAGGAAACTCGACGTTTATCGATAATATTTCTTTAAAATGAGAACAATATTGGTCGTATTGAGTATTATTTTAAAGTTTGGATAATTCCCTATCAAACTATAACATGCATGATATGATTTGCTGAATGGGGCGTGTGCGGGCAGCGTAAATAAGGGTGAAAGGTCAAAAAGGAAATGTTGTAAAATCAGCAATAATTTGGCTTTGGGTATACTTGATGATGTTCGTACAAATTGTTTGAGGATTGAAATTTGGTTGTATTTAGTATCATTTTAAAGCTTGGATAATTCCCTATCAAACCATAACATACCTGGGCGTGTTTCATAAAGGTGTTCGTAAAGTTACGCATGATTTTTCGAGCAACTTAAATATGAAGTGCCAGATAGGATGCCCAAAGTTGTTCCTGATGTTTTAACAAATTGTGACTGTATTTCCAATAACCTCAATTAAATTATGGCAAAAAATATACTTTGAATAAAAAATGTTTGTTATAATAAGAATGTTAATCTACAAATCTACATCTGCACAGTTCAACTTTAGTTCATGCAGTTAAAATCGATTTAGCATCCCATTTGGCTTGTCATATTTAAGTCATTCGTAAAGTCATCCGTAACGAACAGCTTTATGAAACACCCCCTGATATCATTTGCTAAATGGGGCGTGTGTAGGCTGCGTAAATGAGGGGAAGGGTCAAAAGGAAATGTTGCAAAATGAGCGATATTTTGGCTTTGGGTATACTTGATGATGTTCGTACAAATTGTTTGAGGATTTTAATTCATAATCATTCAATTAAACCTCAATTTCAAAATACATCTCAACATTGCAAACACAGAAGGGGTTATTTTTATTCTTTTGTTAAATATATGCCCATGCCCCATTCAGCAAATCATATCAAGTAAGTTATGGTTTGATCGTGAATTATCCAAGCTTTAAAATGATAACTCAATACGACCGTATTCAAATCCTCACAATTTGTAAGAACATCATCATGTATACCCAAAGCCAAAATGTTGCTCATTTTGCAACATTTGACCCTTCAGGTCATTTACGGCACCTGCCCATGCCCTATTCAACAAATCATAGCAAGTATGTTATGCTTTGACAGGGAATTTTCCATTCTTTAAAATGATACTTAATACGACCAATAATGTTCTCCGTTTAAAGAAATATAATCGATCAAAGTCGAGTTTCCTTTCTTTTTGTGCTGGGTATATTAAAGTGCAATCCAATTTTTGTAATTTGTGTGGAAGCAGAAAAATAAGAGATACAGGATTGCGAAAGTTTGAAAGAAATGTGACAACTTAATACAGAGGCGGTGCTGAACGGCAAATATCAGCGAATCTAGCTCACAGAACTCTTAAGAGTTCTGTGATCTAGCTGTGTGCGTACGCGCGGTCGTCTCATTGGCGCGCTGACATAAGAATTAACCTAAATTTGAACCTCTGCCCGTTTGACGATTTATGGGTTAAACCGTCACACATGAACCAATATGTTTGCAAAGCTTGTCTGAACAAAAAAATCAAGAATTATGATTTGTCGAGTCATGGCAACATTTTGAAATGGAATCGTCCAAAAAAGAAATGTGCCTATTTCTTAAAATGTCTCCCCGTGGATATATATTGAAACTTGATTTACTTATTCGAGGGTGAATGCTAGTATTCCATATTTAGAGAAAGTTTCGCTGATGCAACTTCTTTCTCTACAGAAATACTTCTTTTTCAGACGATATCTTTTGAAGATTTGGAGAAGCAAATTACGTCCAGTGATGCCCAATACACAATCTGCCCATACGATTTTCACGTCATCAGATTGCACATGTGCATGGCCCGTGAACCGCGAGCTCACACAGCGCTACATCACATGCACACACATATTTCAACGCGTGGGATCAAGGAGTTATAACTCCTTGGTGGGATTAGGACTGTTTGTGATGTTTTTCTGTTGCGTCAGACTCGGCGATTTGACACTGAGACCTCCCCTTTTTTCGGACACAACTCTACTCTGCGAGTTCAAAGGGGGTCAACTCATTAAAGACTCGCTCAGTAATGTAGTGCACCTCTATGACAGAATTATAAGAGAGTTATGACTGTTTAAAAAATTAGATCACTACATCTATGCGAATCTCAAAGTGGCAACTTGGTCAGTCGATTGTGACGCATGTTTGTCATACACTAACATACGATTTATCTAAGTGACTTTTCCCTCGGGACAGTAGTAAAACATATTTTGAACAGCATATTGTCGCATGTCCTCCAAAAAGAAAAAGATCATACAGAGTAATAATTTTTAAATAATTGTCCGCCGCTTCATCACAGTGACAATACCGATACGGCCAAATCAAAATTCCCGTTATACATCATGTGTATAGTAATTACAACTTTCAAAACTTCATAATTTCTGCTTTCTCTTAGATAAAAATAATTGCCATTAAATGGAAATCCAACCATTATGGCAAGTTGTTATGTAAGGAAGCTGCAATTAAAGTTGCAATCACTACACGTATGGGAATTTCAGATTGGCCAAATCGGTGTCACTGTGATGTAGCGGCCGACAACTCTCCCATTCGCTAGCACACAAAATGAATTTATAAAATTTCAAAATGTATTACTCAGTAGGATCTTTTCTTTTATGAGGACCTATAACAATATGCTACCTACAACATATCTTCGGTAGTGCCCCGAGGGAAAAGGCGCCTTGGAAAAAAACATTAAATCAACGATATTTTAGTGTACGACAATCGGGAGACTTGACCGCCAATATTTCCAATCGACTCATCAAATTGCCAATTTGAGATTCGCATAGATTTAGCAATTTAATTTTTCAAACATCTATAACTTTTCTTATTTTCTTTTAAACTTTCACTGTTATGTTTTTCTTATTTTTCTGCTTTCACACAAATCGTCGTATTACCGAGGTTGGATTGCCCTTTAACATGTTTAAGGATGGATTTCCTTTTAACTATTGCTAGAGGACAATACATGTTGTAGTAATAGCTATCGCTACTGGACAATGTATGTTATATTAACTACTGTTATATGGAGTGAACGTTATCGTAAAGTTGCTACTGGAAACTGAAACATTTTACGTCTCTCAAGGTTTCGTTTTCACATGAAGCACGTGCACAATCATCTATATTAAAGTAGTTGTAGTACGTGCCTGAATAAAATATCATATCAATATAGAGTAGGCATAATTGCGTAATGAACGTGATCCGCAACAAATGATCAGTCTAGCTAACGACTTTCAACCCCAAATGCATGGTCAGTGGTCACTTCTCTGTTCGCAACATCTGCTATCCTTGCGGGAAGTTATTAAACAGGAGTTATTTAGTAATGGAGAATTTGACAGATGTAAACGACTCAAATTTCGCCGCTATTACTGTTGTTGTTTTCATGGAGTCACTCGGTGTGATCTTTGCAGTGACTTTGAATGTTGTTCACCTGACTGTGCTTATCTACAACACCACCCTCTTCACCGCTAACCTTCATCTGTGCCTTCGAATATTGGCAGTAAGTGACATCGTTGGAGGATCAATATGTTACGGATTACCAATTTTGAATATTTTTAACGAAGTAATCATAAGAGCATCCGTGATAAGATGCAATATGGTTGTGGCTATCTGTACAACCTTCGTGGGATTTTCCCAATTTACACTTTTTGTTCTTACCATTGACCGCTACATCGCCGTGACCCGCCCTCTCCAGTACTACAATATCCTAACTCTGAGACGAATAGAAATTTCGGTAATATTAGCTCTTTTGTTAGCAGTTTTAATGGGTGTAGGACGATCTATTAATGTTGCACTCATTCATAACTGTGATTTTAATGGACCTGACCTCTGCATTCATCAAATCATCATGATTTACCAAATAGTGCCTGTATTTTTGGTCGTGGTAACGACTGTTCTTAACGCGCGTCTTCTTTGTATTGCACGTGCGCAGATGAAGAGAGATGAGACGGCTCGCCAATCAAACATCGCCCTGCAACCACGTAATTCGACTGACGCCCATAAAACGGAACAAAATAGTTTCTCAGAGAGGTTTAAAAGCGCAATAACAGTTTCTGCTGTGGTTGGAGCCAGCTATTTGGTGTGGATGCCCTACTTTATCAAAACAATAATTTGTTTCTCTAAACAACAGAACTTTGTTTTAGAGACAACAGTGTACTGGTTACTGTACACCACTTTTTGGCTTAATCCTCTCGTATTCGGTCTTGTAAACAGAAATTACAAGAACGCAGTAATAAGTTTAATCCGTAAGGTGAAACATTTTTGTTCTGCTAAGTCTACGAGATAATTAACAATGATGGACATTACTGATTAGCGCAGATTGAAGAATGGCGTACATATAACACAAGCCATTCTTCATGATAATGTATTTCCGCATATTATGTATGCCTAAATCTAACTCAGTATAATGAACATGCGGGAACCGTAAGTTTTTATACCAGCATATTTCACCATCGAATCATTGGCAGATTAGGAGAATATGCGTGTGAGGAATGCAGTCATTATAATAGTCATTAAACTGATAACAATATTTTGTCGTCTTCATCTATATCAGCACTGAGCTACGGGACAATAAGGCACAAGATCTTGAAAAGTTAACCTTTTATTTTCAGTTATGTGTATTTAATGTACATTTAACATTTCGACGTGAGGGTGAAAGCGTTTAAGTTGATCATTGGTTTGAGTTAGAGTGTACTAAGATATAATATCCCTGATTTGTTTTTTGAAATCAACATTTTAGTGTTGAAAAATGCTGAAATTAAAGTTGATTCCAAAATGAATTCCATAAAATATGTATCACGGCCGGAATAACTCTTATATTATGGACATTATTGTAAATATATTTTATATTGACAAGGAATATGATATCATTAGTACAAGTACCGATTCACATTCAGTACTGATTCTATAATAAGTTCCCAAGTCCAAGGTAGATGCTAGTTTTCTTGGGGACCCTGACTGATGCAAATATACCAGCATGTTTGGAAAATAGAAAATAAAATGCTGACTTCCTCTTCAAGGATGTCTTTTATATGGAAATGCTCTTATACACTATCACAAGGCTGAAATCCTATTCAGGTTATTAAAGCAAAATAGCATTCCGAATACGTACGGGCAGTACAAAATCCTGAAGCATTCGCTTTGTTGTATTTGTCGCTAAGTTCAGTACCTTCAAAACACTGACCTACTTTTTTCTTCCTTATGTTTTATTTTTATTTTTTGCTATAGCACATTCTGTCACATTAGTCGGTTATTATCAATACAACACTTAACAGTCTATTAAATACACAACTTTTAAATAATTTGAATTATGACAAGTGTAAATTTCTTTATTCATTACTTAACATATTTTGTTGTAAAATCTGTTCTTTAATTATATCATAACAATATGGGACTTGATTCCAAGTTATATTTGCTCACGCATCGTCTACTTTCATTTTAAAACAGGAGAGTGTCTTTTCTGAAACATATTGAAATTCATCTTTACGTTGTTTTGTTTTGCTTCCAGACTTATGAAGTCCATTTGACGCCTTCGGGAAGGACAAACCGAGAAATTTCCTCTCCGTTGTATTGTTTTTCTTTTATTTGGGATTTTATGTGGTCCTAAAAAGATTTCAGCTTTGTTGCCCCAATGGCAACTTTGAGCAATTTGCATAATTGCTTGAATCCAAAATGGCGCCGGGTAGCCATAAAAAACAACAACAATCAAACAAGGACGCTCGTGGTTCCAACAAAGATCACTATCGGTAATACAAGTCAAATAATATATATATATAGTATATCACGGGGAAACAGCATAGTAAGTTTGTGACAGACTTCAGCACTGCGGACATTGTGAACTTTAGCATCTCGTCAATACAGTGTAGTAAAATCACGCGAAACCGTTATAACGCAAACGCGTAATAATTTGACGTCAAAATAGTGAATCGATCAGAGTGAGAGCACCGTCCGCTCTCCACTGAGTCCCCAACTATCCACGCAAACCGTATGCGAATGGAAAGAAATGAAACGATTACGCGACACGTTCTTCATCTTTACCCTCCCAGGGACGGCTTGGAAGGCGATGGGACGATCGCAAAATACGATACTTTTAACATGCAATGTATACTTGATCGAGCTATCCGCGCCGAATTAGATTTCCCCGTTTCGTTTTTGTAAAAAATCAGTCACAAATATTAACGGCTTTTTCCAGAATCTGACTAGAACAAAATTAGATGTGTGTAACAGCCGTCTTCGCTTAATTCGTTTCAAAACCAAAACCGAGTTTGTCTGTGTGATATGCATGGGGTGTTCAGGGTGTATGTATTCGAGCGCTGCATGTGTATACTGCTGCTCGGCTTGGCCGGCCGTGTGTGTGTATGCGTGAGCGTGTGCTTGTGGCGAGTGGCATGAGTAGTGTAGTTCGCAAATTCGGGCGAACGACTAGAGACTGTGAAATTCACTGGAGCGTAGAACCGGAGTTCGAGCTTGCTGTGCGAGGTTTACCTAACTCGCAGCGAAAATAACGCTATACCGTTATAACGGTTTCGCGTGATTTTACTACACTGTCATACGACCCAACATATTGATTTGGCATTCAGTCGTTTCGCAGTATACCGAAACGTACAAATATTAGAATAAGAAACTTTATGTGAGATATGGTTAGACATAATTCTGAACACAAATACTATTCTCTGAGTCCTGACAATGAACTAAAAATTACAGTTATCTGAACTTGACCTTTGTTACGTAGGGGTATTGAACTTTGACCTGATCTTCAGTTCATGTACTCAACTTAAATTGAAAACATAATATCGAGGGATCAGCACCACAAACCCGCCAAAGACAAATAATATCTACATAAAGTATTGTACACTATATAAAGTTCACCTTTGACCTCTACTTGAACCCTTCTGACCAACAATGACCGTATATATATCAATTAATTGCATCATAAATTAGTTCTCCACCCAAAATCTATTCATTAAAACATTAGGCGTATATTACAGATAAAAAATGTAACATATTTACCGTCATATTCACAGATAAATTATTTTACCTTATTGTACCAGTCCTAAAGTTGACCTTAAAGTAAAAAAAAAAAACAACAAACAAATTATACGCCCCTCGAAACCCATATATACAGGTATCATACACGTATGCGACCTTGAGTTCAAAAGTTTCATGGGTATTGATATGGCTACAAGGCGCCATTTTGGATTCATGCAAATTATGCAAATTGCTCAAAGTTGCCCCTTGGGCAACAAAGCGGAAATTGTTCTAGGAACACATAAGATCACAAATCAACAAAACAACTTCATCGGACAGAACATTTTTAGGTTCATAAAATGTCAAGCCGACTAATAGAAAAAAAAAACCCACATCGATCTTGCTTGATTTGTACTATGCCATTCTGAAGTCCACCCTGATATTTAGTTCATGTCAGTAAAAGCAGAAAATAAAATAAAAATCTGAGCAAAATCCAATGTGAAAGAAGAAAGTTATGAATTTCTGAAATTGTACCCAATCAAAAACAAATTGGCGATTCTGGGACGTATCATTCGAGGTCCTCTGCCATTTACTCAGTACTGACAATCTCGTAAATTTCCGTTTTCTTAGTTGTTGGTGAAGGAATAGAGTTGTTTCATAGAGGGGTCGTGTAAAACATTATGTACAATGATCACACCTATACCCTGTAAAAGAAAATTGCGGTTTTATCACGGGGAAATTCCTCGCAGTCAGGATGCCGGGAATGAAAATCATTGAAAAACTTGTTCAGATTCAACTTGGCAATCACTTGAAAACAAAAAAATAACTTTCGTCTGTACAGTCTGGTTTCAGAGAAAAGCACTCCACCGTTACCTGTCTTGTAAGAGTAAATGACGAATGGCTTCACGCAACTGACAATGGTTTATACACTGGAGTACTTTTCATAGACATGCGTAAGGCGTTGGATTCTGTATGTTGACCCTTGTATTTTGTTTCAAAAACTGAAAGCTTTTGGTGTGTCAGATGATCGTCTTATCTGGTTTAAGAGTTACTTGACCAACCGCAAAATATGTACAGGCATGAATCTTGCAGTTTCTGACATTTTAGATATCCATTACGGTGTGCCACAGGGCTCGATTTTTTTAAATACTGTTTATATAAATGATATTATCAATAATATTGACCGTTGTACTATTCATTTGTATGCTGATGACACAGTACTTTATTTTTCCCATAAAGATGTAACAAGTATAGAAAGTACACTGAACATTCAGTTAAAACAAATTTACAAATGGATGTGTTCTAATAAGCTAAGTTTAAACTTTGACAAGACAGAAATTTTGCTGATTGGCTCTCGTAAAATGTTAACCAAGCATAATGCACTTGAGTTATTTATACAGGGTAAGTTTTTTCAAGCACAAGAAAGTGTAAAATATTTAGGAGTTGTTATAGATCAGCAATTGAAATTGGATAGACATCTAGAATATATATGCACAAAAGTTAGTAAACTTGTTAAATTTTTGGGCCGTCTCCGTAATTATTTGAATGAACCTAGGTTAAAATTGATTTATCAACCTATTATTCTTCCTTTAATTGATTATGCTGATGTAGTGTACGTTTCTTATAATAAAAGTCTAGCAATCAATTGCAAAAGTTATAAAATAGAGCAGGTAGAATTATACTCGGGATAAGTCCACTCAAACACATATCTAATTATAATTTTCATCAGATGTTAAACTGGGAATCGTTGGCTTGTTGTCGTTTAAAACATACAAATTCGATGGTTTTCAAACTTCTACATGATTTCAGTGCCCCTTACTTAAAGGACTCCTTTTAGCTTATCATTCTTACTCGGAAATTTATCTTTACCAAAAGCACATCATGTCGTAGAATGTTTTCATATCGTGGGGCATCGAACTTTAACGTCTTATCCTCTAATGTAAAATCATCCTTAAATTATAATGAATTCATGATGGCATTAAATTAACACAAGTTGAAAAGTATCTCCCTTTAATAATAGAATTTAACATTGATGACTGATAGGGTGTGTGGGGATTCAATTTGTGATATATTATTTTCTCTCGTTTGTTTTATCTTATCAACTGGACCCCTCGGTAGAACAGATGTGCTGCAATGGCACAGCTGAGCAGTGCGATCCTTCCAATATTATTTTCTCATGTTACCATGTATGTTATTATATGTATTTATATGATTATATGTTTGTTTTCATTTATAGTTGGTAAATAAAATAAAATAAAATGAAATATTAATTTTCTTTTTTTTTTTATCGGATTTGTCTCAAACTTTCATTCATCCTTTTCTTTACATTTCCTGTTTCTGTTAAAACTAACTTGCATGGACTTTCCTTTTAATAGATCATTTATACAGGTATCTATGTACAAACAGACGATTGGTACTACAAAACTTAAAGATAACATTTAACAAATTCATAGTGACGAAGCTTTTCGACCTGCACTCATCGGGTCACAACGCAGGAATGAGAAAATACAAGAATATACGAAAGTCAAGGAAGGGAGAGTACAGTGACCCGGATATGATCAGGGCACGCCAAAAGGAGTTTGTACAGGCTCTTCGATTATTTTAGCGTGCCCGGATCATATCCGGGTCGCTGTACACTCCCTTCCTTGACTTTCGTATATTCTTGTATTCTCTCATTCCTGCGTTGTGACCCGATGAGTGCAGGCCGAAAAGCTTCGTCACTATGAATTTGTTAAATGTTATCTTTAGGTATCTATGTATTAAGTCAACTGTGTGTATAGTTCGTTTTTAAATAGAATTTTAAACTTCTTACCTCAAAAGAGAGAGAGACACACACACACGCACACGCACACACACCCATAAGCACCCACACAACCACACGCACACACCCACGCCCTTCATACACGTATATACGCTTATACTGAATGTTGTTGTTTATTGGTGTAATTCTTGCAGTGACTTTGAATGTTTTCACCTGACTTTGGTTACATACAACACCTCTCTCTTCACCGCCAACCTTCGTCTGTGCATTCAAATACTGGCAGTATGTGACATCTTTGGCGCATCAATATGTTACAGATTCCCAATTTTGAATCTTTTTAACGAAGCAATCAAACTATCCTCCGTAATAAGATGCATTATAGATGTGGCTATGTACACAACTTTCGTGGTATTTTCCGAATATACACCTTTTTGTTGTTACTATTGACCACTACATCGCCGTAACCCGCCCTCTCCAGTACTACAATATCCTAACTCCGAGGCGAATCAAAATTTCGGTACTATTAGCTCTTGTGTCAGCAGTAGCAGTGGGTGTATATAGGACGATTTAATACTGTTGCACTCATTGGTAGCTGTGATTTTAATGGAACTTTGTATTGCGCGTGCGCAGATGAAGAGAGATAAGATAGCCCGCCAATCAAACATCGCCCTGCAATCACGTGATTCGACTGACGCCCATGACACGAGTCGCAATAGTTTCTCAGCATTGCTTGTAAATGATTAGGCTCCCATATAGAGTAATTAATTGGGATTTAATAAAAAGGCGAGACGGATTAGAGAAAAAAATTTGTAAAGGAGGGCAGTGTTACACGAGCAAAGTCTATGTGACCACCTGTACGATATGCATGATATGAATATTCATACATACATGTACTTACATAAGAGGTAACACCTAAGCTTCCGTTTAAAGCAGATAACCGGAGAAATGTCCCATAAAATAAGAAATAGGACAAATTATACATTTTTGGAAAGCTAATCCCCCAAAGAATACGATGAAATTAAATTTTAGAGATGTAAGCTTGTTCAAAAAGATTATCAGTACTTTTTTTCAAGACCCCTGACAGGGTCTCAGATGAGCCACGAAAGCGAGAATTCTTGCACTAGAAAAATGACGTCATTCTCGGGACAGCTAGCTTATGGTATACGACTTGACTGTACTGTGGCGGCTCTCCTTCTTGGAACGGGTACGGGAAGCAGGAGGGCTGGCCATTTCTTCGCCTCTAACATCTGCACCCGATGATGTGGGCGTAGCCATCTTAATTCCGTGTGGCTTGTATCAGTGGCTTGTAGAATAGAGGCTTAGACGTAGCTTCGTTTTCCCAAAATATATGGGGGTGGAGAGTAGAGAGGGGCACTGGATGGCTGTGTAATGGTAGGGGCTTCTAAATGTTACATTGGGATTACATGAGCAGTGTACATTTACTATTGGGTGGCTTATAATACACGAGTCAATGGAGTCACAGAAATTACACGCATTTTAACAGTTAATGTTGGTGTATGCCAATTTCCATACTTTAATCATCATACCAACTCAAATGCACAAACAAGTTAAAAGCGAGTAACGCCACAGCCTCTTGTAAATGGTACTTATTGCATTAAAAGAGGGCTTATATTCGATGATGAGAGTCTTTTGTTTTTATCTCATGCTCACCGTTTTTGTTCTTTCCAGTGCTCCGCGAACTCCTTTTGCCTTGGATTAGATTATGATGACGAGCAATTTCTTGAGAAGTGTCTGCGAAGAATCTTTGCCAAAAAAGAGTTTCTTACAGGGGGAAGCGCTCAGCTTTTATACCTTCTCAGGGATCCTGTGAGCGGTCCGGGGAACGTATGCAAATAATTTCATAAGGACGATACCCCCTTATATCACTATAAAATAACCAAATAATCCGCGACCCACCGAATCCGATCCCGATTTTGATTGGAGGGTTCGCGCTTGCAGCCGACCTCATTAATATTAAGCAGTTGTATCAAGCCATACGCTCTGTGGTGAGAGAGCGAATAAACTCGGGGAAGTTAAACACTTGGTCAATGGGTGCGTTAGCCGGGGAGTGGACGGATAAGAATTTCAGGGGGAGAGAGAGATTAAGCAGCTTTAGGATTGTAACTCACATGGAGGGTGTGATCGTTACAGTACTATAGCTGCATGAATCGTATATGTGTGTGTGGCTGCTGCAGTGATTCGCCCAGTGATTGATGGAATGACGGTGTGATTCCAGGTTCTGAATCAGGGCCAAAATCAGACATTTTGTCGACAAGATTTTCAAAGATTGGAAGAAATCAGTAGCTTACCTCGAACCGTGAACGTTATGTGCGCGCGCTGTATTGACGTGATCGTGAGCTAGCTAGAAGCAAGCAAGTGTGTCCCGAGTATTACGTCACATTTCCAAGGTTGAAAAAGAAACTGCTCGCGGGGCGAAAATATGCGAATATTTTGGCACACATTTGAAACAGAATAATATTAATTAATGAAAACCTATGGATTTCGAATGTTGATGGAATGTTTTAGAGCATCTGTCCCTTTCCGTTGATACCAAATTTATTGCATTTTGATTTGTTTGTATATCTCCGAGTAACACCTTTAAAAGAATAAACCTGTTTACTAAGTGATTCAAATTTTATGCATACTTTTGAAACAAAGGTTGTTCTTGACAACCTGAAAGCTTGCCAGAGGCTTGTCAGACATAGCAACAAGTAATGTATGCAAACTGGATTCCAAGTATTGTAGTTCATTCATTAATAACAGGTTAATGGAATACCTCGTTACTAGGTCCACAGGAAAGAAACATCCATAAATTTGAATCACTTAGTAAACAGGTCTATTGTTGGAAGGGCTATCAACTAGTTCATTATTCAGGCTGTTCCAGAATTTGGGTCCAGTAAAGGGATTGTTTTGTTTGCAAAAACGGTGCGAGTTCCGGGGAGGTGGAAATGGTTTGTCTAGTTGGATAGGAATGTACAGCATTATCATTATTGCGTTGAAAAATAGGGACGAAAGCATCTGGTAAATTACCTTTCGAGATTTCGTACATAAAAATTTAAAGTTCAAACAAGTTAGACATCTTAAGGATATTACAATTATAGAAAAGTTCATTTGTATGTGCACGAAATCCAACATTATTTACCATTCTAACAACCCGTTTTTGTACAACTTTGATTTTGTTCATTAGGGTTATGGAGCTATTTCCCTTGCAAGTATAACAATAGCGAAGATAAGGCAAGATCAGGGCAGAATAGTGTATAAGCATAACATGAGAAGGTACAAAAGGTTCATTACACCTGAATTATATGACAACAGTTTACATACTTAGGCAATCAATTTGAACTTTCCATGTTTACTGTATATAAAAACACCCAAATATTTGGTAGATTCAACATGGGCGATATTTTTATTGTTTATTTGTATATTACCTGGTGAGGACGATATAGAATTACTAAATAGCATGAAATTTGTTTTCAATTAAGTATGTTCAAGATCACCAGCTAAAGGTTCACAAGCCAGGTGTCTGAATTGCAACTGAAGTACACCATAAACACACTGTTTTTATCATAGTGGCTATCTCATACAAATCATCTGACTTTCACAGAAAGCTTTTATACTTAACAAGAAACATGCCTTGAACTGAACTCTTCTCAACTTGTTTGTCATCAGATTACTGAAGTGATGTCAGTCTTTTTAAACATATTTTGTTCATTCAAACTTTTTCAGGAATTCTCGGGGTGCCCTGGAGGTGCCTTGATCTTAGTTCCCCATGCTATGCCGTTGGGGATATTACTAGTTTCTCATGTTCTTATCCTTGTTGATACTGGTTCATTATGATTAATTATGAGGCTCTAATATTTTTTGTTTAATTCTTGCCGCATACTGTCGGCTGCCCTGCCATTTAATTTTTTTTTTTTTTGGGGGGGGGGGGGGGGTGTTTGTGGGTATGTTTTTTTTTAGTGTGTGGTGTGTGCTCTTTCCCCAGAGGTCTTCTGTCATGAATCAAGTTCTATACATTTTTAGGATATTACTTGTTTTGTCAACTCATTGTTGCTACTCTAGGTTTTTACTGTTATATGATGTTACAGATTAATACTTTTAATCGCAGAGGTCTGCAAGACAATTTTAAAAGAAAGAAAGTTTTTAATTTTTAAAGAGAATTTGGGTATGATATTTCTTCAGGAAACCCACTCTAGGATAGATGATGAGAAGCTGTGGCGTACTCAGTGGGGAGGAGATGCAGTTTTTGGTAGCTATTCTTCCAATAGCCGAGGTGTTTAAACCTTCCTTGAAAATATCAGTCTTATCTTCTCACCTGGATCCTGAGGGAAGATATATTATCCTCCATATTAATGTTAACGATGTGCACTTTATTCTTTTCAATATATATGGTCCTAACAGAGACTAGCCAGATTTTTTTTGTGAATGTTTTTGCTAAGTTAGATGAAATAGGTAACTCTCATATCATTTTAGCAGGTGATTTGAATATTGCTGTAGGCCCTTTAGATTACGAGGGTTCTAATGCAACCCACTCTAACGCTCGTGCCAAAATTGCTTTTAATATGTATGTAGAAGAATTAAGTCTCGTAGATGTATGGAGAAGAGATCATGCTCACGACAAGGTTTTTACACGTCATCAGAATTCCATTTGTTTCCTTTAGGTTAGACTATATCTTTATTTCCAGTGATTTGTTGAATTATTGTGTAAAAAAATCTAAAATTGTGACTGGTATTTGTTCTGATCATTGCATGGTAGCATTAGCATTGTCACTGAATGTTTCACCTCGGGGCAAGGGATACTGGAAACTGAATATTGCACATTTGAAACATTCAGAATTTTGCAATTTCAAAGACAAAATTTACGAATTTAAGGAAATTCATGCGGAATCTGATCTAAATCCACATACTATTTCGGATGCATTCAAATGTACGATGGCTGGTCATGGATTGTTGCAGTCGAAAGAAAAAAGAACAAAACTTGATTAAGAATAATTTGCTGAAGAGTATATCCTTACTTAAAGAAAAAAATTGGTTCATTGATTGAAAAAGGATAATAGTTCAGATGAAGAATTATATAGCAAATTAGAAGCTGAAGAAACACAGTTGAATGAACTTCTGGATACAGAAACTGCTGGTTCTATAGTAAGGTCTAGATTAAAGTGGGCTGAACATGGAAAAAGAAGATCTAATTAATACTTTTGTAATTTTGAAAAACAGTCATATGAAAGAAAAACTATACGCCAACTGAAGGCGAATAATGAGCAAATCATCACTGATCCTAAAAGAGTACTTCAGGTAATTCATTCTTTTTATAAAACTTTATACTCTTCAGAAGTATATCTTGAGGATAAGGACTACGTCAAGGATTTTATCGCCCCTTTGACTTTACCTACCTTAAAAGATGATTCAGTTTCTGCTTTAAACAGACCTATAACCAAAATGAACTCTGGACCACGTTAAAAACTATGGGCACAAATAAAAGTCCAGGACTAGATGGCCTTCCTTGTGAATTTTATTTAACCTTATTCAATGACATCAAAGATTTATTACTCCACTGTTATAATTATTCTTTTCAAGAAGGAATTTTATCACAATCTCAAAGAAGTGGAATAATCATTCTTCTTCCAAAAAAGGATAAAGATCCACTGTTCGTGAAGAATTATCGCCCTATCTCTTTACTGAACGTTGACTATAAATTACTAGCCAAAGTTATGAGCTCCCGTTTGAAGTCCTGTATAAATTCGCTGATACATACAGATCAGCAAGGGTTTATGAAGGGACGCAACATTGGGGCCAATATTCGGGTTATAATTAATTTAATTGAATACACAGACTATATGAATAAGCCAGGTACAATATTGTTTTATTAGATTTTGAGAAAGCGTTTGATAGAATAGAACATGATTATTTATTTTCAGTTTTGGACAACTTTCATTTTGGAGAAAATTTTATTAGATGGATTAGGACTTTTTATAATGACAGAACTAGCTGTGTGTTAAACAATGGTTTTATGTCCAATCCGGTTCCAATTAATAGAGGACTAGTCTAGGGTTGCCCAATTACCCCTCTTTTATTTATATTACCTATTAAAATTCTGGCTGTTTCAGTACGACACAATCCAGAGATTAAGGGAATTTCAGCAACTTTGAAAAGAAGATAAGTCTTTTTGCTGATGACACAACATGTTTTTTAAATGGTGAAACAGCTTCCTTTAAACATTTATTTGAAACTTTGACTCAGTTTGCAAAGTTTTGAGGTTGTCGCATTAATTTAAGTAAGTCAGATGCTATTCATATAGGAAATATGAAATATTTAAGGCTTTTATAGGAGTTGTTTTCTCATTGAACACAAAAATGCTTTATGAACTGAATTTTGTTCCCAGACTTGTCATTATAGAACAAGTTTTAAATTGTTGGAGGGATAGAAGCCTATCCTTGTTGGGCAAAATTGCTGTTGTAAAGTCACATTTACTACCCAAATGTTATTTTTTGTTTTCAGTATCCTGCATTGACCTACCAAAATCTTTCTTTAAAAGATTAAATGGTTTGCTTTTTAAATTCATTTGGAGCAATGGCAACGACAGAGTTAAGACAGATATATCATGCAATGATTACGAAGAAGGGGGTCTGAGGACGATTAATCCTTTAGTCTTTGCACAAGCGCAAAAAGTTCTGTGGATGGCTAAACTCCTAGACGATAAATATGAAAGTTGTTGGAAAACAATAGAACTAAATACCCTTTCTATCTTTTGTGATGATTATCTTGCCCTTTTTAAGGCAGATGCCCCAGATTCGGTTTTGGCAAAATTTAAAAATTGCCAGTTAACAGCATCTATTAAGACATGGTATTTATATAGGCAAGAGATGAAAAGAGATTTAGGTTTATGTCAGTTTCATTTACAAGATTTTATTTGGTGGAATAGAAAGTAAGATTACAACATAGAAAACTATCCAGTTTGGTATGAAATGGGTATTCATTCCATTTCTCAATTACATAATGGTTTTGGTAACCCCAAAACATTTGAAGACCTCGTAATTGAGTTTGACATTCCTATTAAAGACCGAAGAAAATAAGACTCCCTCATGAATGGCATATTTTTGGATTGGTTTCGTAATTTTCTTAATGTGGAGGGGAATATATTTAATCAAATTGTTGAAGATCTACTTAGTCAAAAGAAAATGTCTAAGTATACATACAATATTTTGCTAAAGAAATACAGCTGTACTAATACCAAAAGGGAGAGTAAACGGGAGGAACTCTTTGGCCATCAACCCAAAGAGAAAGGGTTGGTCAATGATTCATAAGAGTAACGTTTGTTGCACGATTGAGACTCAGTGAAGGAGTTTTTATTTCAAAGTATTTCATAATGCTATTGGTTTTAATGCATTTTTGTTCAAGATTGAGAGAAAGGAGTCTGCTAATTGTTATTTTTGGTCAGATTTTCAAGAAACTTTAGATCACTTGTTTTGTGACTGTAGAAAAGTTGTACCATTGTGGGAAAAGTTGGTGGATAAGATTAACACTAGCACTGATGACAGTTATAATTTGTCAAAAAGTAATTATTTGTTTGGGATACAGTCAAGGGACAAACACGCCTCTTGTATAAATTTTCTCAGTCTGTTTATGTTTCAAATATTATATTTATTCGTGTAGGTTTCAGGGAAAAGAGCTTATTTTCGAAGCTTTTGTTTCAATGGTAAAGTTTAAACAAAAAATAGAATATAAAATTGCCCAAAAGAAAAAATAAGTTACATGTCCATTTTAAGAAATGGTCTATCAAGCTTAACTTAAATTTTGTAGAAGTCTTGCAAAGCCCTGTTGACTTTTTGTAATGTAAACTTGCCCCACTGGGAAAGTATGTGCGCGCGTGTGTGTGTGTGTGCGTGCTTGCGTGCGTGCGTGTGTGTGTATGGGTGCACATGTGGTGCCTGTTTTGTAGTTTTAAGAAGCTATTAAATTTATATACTGTTGCTCTTACTCTGTTAATTTTGAGAAATAATACAAAGATTTTAAAACGATCATAAAGATAAAGATAAAGAATAATAATCATGCCTTATTTTATTTGGGTGTATTAGATTTAGAAACAATACCATAGCTGGTTATTATATCTATCTCACATTTACATTGAATTATGTACGTTCAAAGCAATATATGTTTTTAAAAAAATTGTTATAAAATATATTTAAATGATTAACGGCAATTAGCATGGCATATAAGGTAACTGTTTATGTGTTCTATATGTTGACAGATGTCGAAAATCTCGATTTTTCTCAAAACGGAGGTTTATATAATGATTTGCAGTGTACTATACTGATGTACGATATATTTCTTCTGTCTTAATATTGTATCAAACCCATATTAAAACTAAATTTTAAAAACCGAATCAATTTTCACCCCAAAATATCAAAAACTTTTCAATACTATGTTGGTTTGTATAAATAGACAGTTGCCATTGGAACATTCAGTAAGGTACATACGTTTAGTTGGTATCCAAATGTGCGGAATATAATTCTAAATACGATGACCAAGTTTCAATGAAATCTAATAATACTAAATACAAAGATTTGCAGGGAAAGTCGTCAAAGGGTTGAATGGACCCCCTAAGAAATTGAAAACATTGTTAGGAATGAATGGCGTGGTCCATGCTTCTTTGAGCATGGAAGCAATCACTCACGAGGTGTTTCCATTTTCTGTAATGATAAACTATATGTACAAGATATTGTGCATGGTTAAGAAAAAGTACATGACACTGATGTAATGTTAGTAAATGTTTATGCTCTTACGAAAAACAACACAGAGAACTTATTTTTTGTAATTTAAATTATGAGTTCACTTGACATTATGACAGCTCCAATGAATGTGAATTAATTGAAATTGTGTATTAGATATGAGTAAATATGTACAAGCAACTAAAAGTCAGTACTTCATTTAATATCTGCAGGGTAATACACCCAAATAACAAGCAATTTACACGGAGAAACATATCCCTCAAAATGGCTTCGAGGTTGGCTAGTGACTGCGAATGTTAAAAGTAAAACATCAGTTTTACTGATATTCGACCTGCAATTGGAGCCGATCATAATGCTATATCAATTAAAGTATGTACCAAACAAAGTAAGAAAGGTCCGGGATATTCGAAAATCAGCACTGATATTCTAAATGATAGCGAATAGAGGTGTCGTGGTCTAGTGGATACGTCACCGGACTGTGGCTCACATGGTTCGCGGTTCGAATCCCGCCACGGCGCTAATGTCCTTTGGCAAGACATTCATCTACATTTGCCACTCTCCACCCAGGTGAAGTAAATGGGTACCCGGTAGGAAGAAATTCCTTGAATGCTTTAACGCCTATCATGGCAGCTCGGCTAAAGCCGGGGTAATAATGTGATACTTTGTATTAAGCGCAGTAGAGTATATTCATATAGTAGCTGCGCTATATAAATGGAACATATTATTATATTATTAACAAACTTTCTTAAATAATTCAATCTTTCCGTAAGTACTTACAAAGTAGAAACTGTTTGGATGACAATCAGGCTTAACCTTAAATACAGTTTCAAGCTTGATTAATTAAATCAAGCATCTTCAATTTCCTAAATTATCCCTTGTTGCAGTAACACAAATCACAATGCAATCATGAACTAGATCCAAATTAATATTAAAAATGCACCCAATATGACCTGAATGTACAGTACTAAGAATAGCAATCCTTCTTCATTTGCATAACACTATTCAGCACTGAAAAGTGCTATTTATCGTTGCCATTGAAATGTACAAGTACAACAAAAAGTTACAACCTGGGGCTGTGCTCATAGTAAAGCATACCTTGAATGCTAGCACATACCTTCTATCCAATTACTCAATTTTGTTATTTACAAATTACATTATTACTTTAGCAAACTCATATGTTTGTTCACTATAATTGGGATTTAGTGACATTTGTTAACTTGTATAACTAAGTACATTTACTGAAGCAAGCTAAGTACACTCACATACAGCCAAACCCAAATTAAGTGCTTCTTATCTGGCTTATACTTTCATATTTCTTAATTTTGCATAAATCAATGTTTCAACTAACCTCTTTGTCTCTAAACATTTTCCTTCTAAGAACAATCCAAGTAAGGATGCTCAAGATTTAAGATGATTTTACACACAAGTACAATCTCCAGCACCGATTAAATATCATCACTTCTGTTGACCTCGAGATGGCGCTACACAAATTAAAGAACTCAAGGACTATTATATACATGCACTAAATGTGTATACACAAATTCGGGTTTTTTGTACATACATGACTTCTGTCCAAAATAACAACAGGCCTATACACAGAAGTCCTGAAGTAGTTTTGGTCTTCAGACCCAAATGAGTTATTTTGTTTGTGACATAAAAATGGCATTTCACAATAAATCAAATAAATAAATCAACTTCAAAACAGCTTTCATAACAAGGCCTGTTACTTTGCTTAACTGCGACTACAAAATAAAAGCAGCGGTATTAGCTGCAGGAGTTCAGAAGGTCATTGGTTATACTGTTCATGAAATCCAGACTGGTTACATGAAAGGTCGTCTTTCAGCTTGTAATGTAAGATTAACAAAAGGTGCAATTGAGTATTTCAAGAAACGCTGTAAAACATGAGCAATTATGTTGGTAAAGTTTACCAAAGCATATGTTTGGGAGACACTCGTAAACGTTACAATATAGTAAAATATTATTTAATGAGGGCTGATAAACCAGTAAAATATTTCGTTCATTACATTCATTCTAATAATGATGAAGCTGTAAGGTTAGATTGGGAGAAAAAAAATTGTAAAACTGCAAACAAATCTTGATAGCTGGGCGAAAAGAAACCTAACCATTTTTGGTAAGGTGACTGTTCTAAAATGTCTAGCACTTAGTCAAATTATCCACTTGGGTATTGTTGATTCAATTCCACCAAAATTTATTTAAAATTCTGAATAATAGCGTATTGAAAATCATTTGGAATAGGAAAGTAGAACAAAAATAAAAATGTACTCTTACAGAAGACTACAAGAAAAGTGAATTACGAATGGTCGATATACAAAATCAAATATTAAGCTTTCGCTGAAATGGTTAGGTAGATTCCTAAACGAAAACTGAGAAACGTGGAAAAAATGTGCTCTTATTGGTTTGACCTTCTAGGAGGTATAACTTTGTTATTAAATTGTAATTATAGCTTGAGTACGTTGAACATTATACATGTAAATGAAAAGAAAATCCCCATCTTTTACAAAGAGATCTTACAAGCATAGGGATTTATTAGGACTTTCGGCACCGTGAAAGATGTTAACATTCAGTTTCAGTTTAGTTTTTTTCCACAAATCAATCAAAATAAAAATTACACATTTGGAATAATAGAAATCGATTACATAATTAAAAACAGATATGTCACAGTAATGAAAGAATACGAAAATAAAGAGAGTAATTCAAAGATCTACATTCATGTATAGTGGAGGGGCGTTATGTAAAGATAGGCTTTTGGGGGATAGGCTCCGGTTAATAAAAAAATTACAGACATGTAGAAGAATATAATAGTAGAAGGGAGGAAGGAGGAATTCAAGAAAGAAGGGGAAAGGGAGCTATAGGAAGGGAGGAACTGAACGGGAAAAGGAAAATCATAACAGAAAGAAGACAAAAATTGTCACAAGAATGGGGACGCACGGGTACTCGACAAGACAAGTATTAGGATAGACAAACTAAATCTGCAGCTGTTATTTCAGTGTGAAGAATGTCTAACACTGCGTCGCCGCATAGTAAACTTGGTAAATTAAGCAAGATAAAAATTATATAGAATTCATAATCCTGAGTGTACATATGCCCGTTAAAGAAAGGATATCATAAATGTATTGAATGCATTATCGGATGAATGGAAGAGTACGGGCAAGGAGTATTACAAGTTACAATTATGGTCTCAAAAGAAACATCTTTTACTTTCTTTTAAATACAAATATACTCACAGATCTTTTTATTTCGGGATTTAGAGATTTCCAGTTTTTTTGGACCTGAATAGACAACAGTATTATAAGCAATTCGTCTTCTGGTTTTTGAAAGATGGTATGAAAAGTAAAATTGAAATTATTATTATTATTATTATTATTATTATTATTATTATTATTATTATTATTATTGTTGCTGTTGGTATTGTTTATTGCTTTCGTTGTTATTGTTATCATTACTGTTATTATATAATTTATATATATATATATATATATAGAGGCAACAAAATGAGTACATCTGCAGACGTAGCTGTTGGTACCACGCTTTTAATTAGCTTTCGGGCAATTAGCCCTTCTTCAGATCTACATGAGTACGACAGAAACAGCAAAAAGAATAACTAAGATATTTGAACGCATATTATATACACAACAAGCAATACTATAATATATAATATATAAAGGGAACATATAATGCGATACAACTAGTACAAATAGAATATATGAACATATTCATGGGTGTAATTAGACCCTACAGCTACGTCTGCAGATGTACTCATTTTGTTGCCTCTATATAATTAGCACCCGAGTACACTACCCCACCATGTTAAAGAGTGTGAGCCAATTGTTGCTCTTATATATATATATATATATATATATATATATATATATATATAATTATTATATACAGTGCTTATCAAACAAAAAATATATATATATACCCAACTTTGATAGCTTCTAATCAAAATGTTATAACCAATGTGACTTTGAAATTTATTTCATGCTGAAGAGTAACTTGTTGTCTGTCAAGTAGTACCTCATTCATGACATTTCTGCCATGGATGACTGAGCACAAGGTTTTTTAAAAAGTGTTGTCAAACTCTCCTTGTTCCAAGTTTTGGCTGGCAAAGAATGTGGGTCAAGCCATATGAATGTGTTAATTGTATCCCCCGGCAGAATGCCGGAGGATACTTTGGATTCAGCAGCGTTGGATTCAGCACAACTGGGCGTTGTGGCGTGCGCCTGTAATCCAGCTACCAGTGGAAGTTATAAACTGATTCAGCGGACCCAGGTTCGAGACTGAGTCACGTCTTTCGGATGGTGACGTTAAAGGTCGGTCCCAGACGTAAATAATCATATCTGATAGATACACGTCTGTAAAAACCCAATTACACATACACGTTCCGCCGCCGCCGCCGCATCACATTCTTGTGTGCGCTCTAGCGGTACATTTCTCAACGGATTTCTTTCAAACTTTGTATGGAGGTGTATATTGGTAAAATCTAGACACCTATAATTCATGGTGATGCTGCCCCCAGTGTTCCGTCTTTTATAGGGTAAAAGGCCATATATTTGGGGATAGTTTGTGAGCGCTCTAGCGGTCACATTTCTCTACTGATTTTGTTCAAATTTTGCATGAAGGTGTCTCTTGGTGTAATCTAAAATATATAGCTTTTGGTGACGCTGCCACCAATGTCCCGTCTTTTATAGGGTCAAAGGTCATACTTCGGAGGATGGCGTGAGTGCACTCTGCAGGTCACTTTTCTGGATGGATTTCTTTCAAATTTTGTATGGAGATGTATCTTGGTATAATCTACACATCTTTACTTTTTGCTGATGCTGCCCTCATTGCTCTGTCCTTTATAGGGTCAAAGGTCATTTGTCCATTTCGTGCACTCTTACTTCTGCATTTTTGACGGATTTAGTTCAAATTTTGCATGAAGGTGTCTCTTGGTAAAGTATACGCACCTATATTTTTGGTGATGCTGCCACCAGTGTCCCGTCTTTTATAGGGTCAAAGGTCATACTTTGGAGGATGGCGTGAGTGTACTCTGCAGGCCACATTTCTGGATGGATTTCTTCCAAATTTTGTATGGAGATGTATCTTGGTATAATCTACACATCCTTTGTGTTTGCTGATGCTGCCCCCAGTGTTCCGCTTTTTACAGGGTCAAAGGTCATATGTCTTTTATGCGCTCAAACTTCCAAATTTCTTGACGAATTTCATTCAAATTTTATATGGAGGTGTGTCTTAGTGAAATCCACACATCTTTTGTGTTTGCTGATGCTGCCCCCAGTGTTCCGCTTTTTACAGGGTCAAATGTCATATTTTGGTTGCATGCATTCTGGAGGACACATTTGTTGACTGATTTCTTTCAGATTTTGTGTGGAGGTCCATCATAGATTACTCTGGACCTCTACAGTTTTTGGTCATGCTGCCCCCAGTGTTCCGTCTTTTATATGATCAAAGGTCATATTTTAGTGGATATCTTGTGTGCGCTCTGAGGTCACATTTCTTGACAGATTTCTTTCGAATTTTCTATAGAGATGCATTATACTCTAATCTACACACATTGTTTTGGTGATGCTGCTCCTAGTGTTGACAATAGTCCGGGCCACTGGCGGCAATCTCTACGCCATCCTTTAGTTTGAGGGAGGGGTTCTTTGTCCCTCCTTCGAATCACTGCCAGTGCCGGGGGATACATTCGCATTGAGCGGCAATGTACATTTCTAGTTTAGTCTAAAATCATTTTAAAAGTTGAAATCTACTTTGTGCTTCATGCAATGCTTCATTGTTTAAAGTGATCCAGTCTATCTAAGCTTTCAAATAATCTTTAATTTATTTTAACAGCCTTCTAACTTTTGTCTCGTGATCACTAACTCTCTGATCATTTGTCCATTGCACCATATTACCTGCATACGGTGCACACGGTGTTTTTCGCGAATAGCACATGAATTCAAAGTTTTACTGACCTTAAAGACTAAAAGGAAGAAAAAGAAGGATACGTGTGTTGAGAATTACCAAGGTAATTGATAGAAGACTTTCAAGAAAAAAGATAGCTGCCCAAATGAATGTCCTTTTTAATGATTCATTAAAAAGGCTTACCGTAAAAAAAAAGGATGCGGATGAAGCCAAGATTGTGTTATCATAGCAAATAAAATATCATAAAGTTAGCTTGTAATAAGCCCTTTCTTGAGCTTGAGTTGACTTTAACACCTTTTCAAAAGCACATAAGCAAGTGAAAATTACTTAGCATTTGTTTTCTAACTGAAATGCACAATTAGTTGACCCACATTCGCCGCTTCAGCCGAAACCTGGTACAAGAGGATTTTGACATTAATTTTTGAAAAGCCCGCTGCTCAGTAATCCGTGGTAGCAAAGTTATGAGATTAATGTATCATTACACAGAATATAGGTTGCTCTTTACTATGAAATAAAGTTTAAGCTCATACAGGTTATAACCTTTTAATTAGAAGGTACCAAAGTTGGGTATACTTTTTTTTGGATACGCACTGTATATATATATATGCGAAGATACCCAACTTAAACATTTCGACGGCGTCTCGGTAAATTGTATAGTGTGAGGATTGATGAGACTGGAGACAAGGACGTAGCTGAACTTTAACTTTATTGGATCAAGCTTTCGGTCTTCCCGGCCTTCTTCAGGTCCTGAAGATGATAATACAAACATATAGCATATACTTCAATATACACACATACAATTGTGTGTTTTTATATTACATTTAATAACAAAAAATACATTTGCATATTGATATCAGCTTATACTTTCATGGCTACAGTTTATTACAAGTAACTTAATGAATGAATGATAAGAACATAGCTTGGAAGTAAAGTTGAAGTTCAGCTACGTCCTTGTCTCCAGTCTCATCAATCCTCACACACACACACACACACACACACACACAGAGAGTCTTGTATTGCTTTACTTCCGAGGACAAGTATTGTTGCTCTATTGTTCCTCCGTCCTCGGACAGTCGACGGAATAAGGCACAAACTCATTGTTCGACGTTCGAGGAATATTGTCCGGCTTCCGAGGACCATTGTTCTCATGATTTTTTTGTTGTTCTCTGTCCGAAAATGTCCTCGGACATACGGCTAAACACGCCCAGACTCTCTCTCTCTCTATATATATATACTGACTCACAATAAAAAGTACCCACGACTTTATAATGGCATTTCATATTTTTATTGACAGACACAGAATGACAATGAACCAGGGTGGAAAGATTGACCTTTTATTGAAACATTTCACTAATTTCGGAAGACAATGCTGTCTCTTGTCAGCGCGCATTACAGCGCAGAACACAAGAAGTTGAAAAATGAAAGTCACAGATCAATAGTGTGTGTGGCCACCATTTGTTTCCAGACAGGCATTGCATCTGCGACTCATACTGCGCACCAGTCTTTGAATGAAATCTTGTGGAATCATGTTCCATTCATCTTGCAAAGTCTGGATCAGTTGTGCACGAGTCCTGACCCTGCCAGCATTGCGCCTCCCAAGCTCATCCCACAGATGCTCAGTGGGATTGAGGTCAGGGGACATCGCCGGCCACTCCATGGTGTTAATGTTCTCACCCCTCAGGAATGCAGTGGTTAGCCGTGCAGCATGAGGTCGGGCATTATCAGGCTGAAAGATGCGCAGTCCTCGGTTGATCTGCAGGAATGGCACCAGGTGTGGTCTCAGGATATCGTCCACATAGCGCTGTGCAGTGATGTTGCCATCCACAAACACAGTGGCAGGGGTGATCTGTGACTTTCATTTTTCAACTTGTTGTGTTCTGCGCTGTAATGCGCGCTGACAAGAGACAGCATTGTCTTCCGAAATTAATGAAATGTTTCAATAAAAGGTCAATCTTTCCACCCTGGTTCATTGTCATTCTGTGTCTGTCAATATAAATATGATATACCATTATAAAGTCGTGGGTACTTTTTATTGTGGGTCAGTACATATTGAAAGAAATGTCACTATGAGGCGGTCGTAGCTTTTACTGTCCTCCTTTATTTGTCAAGGTTTCGATCAGTGATCTTCATGAGGACTGTTTGAAAACACAAAATGATGGCTGACATTTACATCTGAATATACATTTCTTACAATTGTTAAGTACTTATCATTATAATAATATTGATATTACTTATTATTATTATCGTAATTATCAATATTATTGTTATTATTATTAGTAGTAGTAGTAGTAGAGGTAGTAGTAGTAGTCTATGGGCCAACGTAGACCCCCCTCCCCCCCCCCCCTTAGGCACATTTTTTTGTGATGTTTTCCTGGTAGCTAGGACCCTAGGCTATCAGAATCTGCCTGTTTGCCAAAGAGTTAGTGGTGGGTGTGGCCACCAGGGCCGTTACCATGGCAACGCATCAAGGAAATATAGGAATTTACTAAAATACCTAATATTTCTAATTCAGAAATTTGAAAAATGACTGGTAAGCATCTAAATATATGTATTTTGAGTTTCCTGATTGATTGAAACCAAAATCTAGGTCATTTGAGGTCACGGTCATGTCAAAAAATGGCCGTTACTATGGAAACGGTAACATAAAAAATTTATATTTTGGAAAAATATCTAAACTTATCAGTATAAAATAGACAGAGAGGTGTCTACACAATCTTAGATTATATTTTTCTGTTAGCTAGGACCCTCAGCTCTCATAATCTGCCTGTTTTCCATAGAGTTCATGGTGGGCGTGGCCGCTAGGGCCGTTACCATGGCAACACATAACGAAATACTGGAATTTAGAAAATACTGTATATTTGTCATTTAACAGCATAAAATATATGGTAAGGCCTCTAATATATGTATTTCAACCTGCCCCACTGACTCCAACTACAATCTGAGCCATTTGAAGTCATGGGCGTGTAAAAAAGGGCCGTTGCTATGGAAACGGTCCCACAAAATGCTTATATTTGTGTAAAATATCTATGATTTATCAATACAAAATAGAAAACAACTGTCTGCACAATCTTAAATCATGTTTTTCTGTTAGCTAGGACCCTCAGCTCTCATAATCTGCCTGTTTTCCATAGAGTTCATGGTGGGCGTGGCCGCTAGGGCCGTTACCATGGTAACATAACGAAATACTGGAATTTAGAAAATACTGTATATTTGTCATTTAGCAGCATGAAATATACATGGTAAGGACTCTAATATATGTATTTTAATCTGCCCCACTGATTCCAACCACAATCTGAGTCATTTCAAGTCATGGGCGTGTATAAAAGGGCCGTTGCTATGGAAACGGTCTCACAAAATGCTGCTATTTGTGGAAAATATCTATGATTTATCAATACAAAAAAGAAAACAACTGTCTGCACAATCTTAAATAATGTTTTTCTGTTAGGTAGGACCCTCAGCTCTCATATTCTTCCTATTTTACATAAAGTTGGTCGTGGGCGTGACCACTAGGGTTGTTACCATGGTAACACACCAATGAATTGAATTTTAGAAAATACTATATATCTGTAATTTAACATCACAAAAACAAATTGTAACCATCTAACTATATGTATTTTGGGGTGCCCGTTTGATTGCAAGTAGAATCAGAGACATAGGAAGGCACCGTCATGTCAAAACATGGCTGTTGCTATAGAAACAGTATGATAAAAATTGAATATTTCTGTAACTAATCAACACAAAACAAAGAATAAGTGTATGTACACCCTCAAATGGTGTTTATCTGTCAGCTAAATCTGAGTCATTGGAAGTCACCGTCATGTCAAAACATGGTTGTTGCTATAGAAATGTTATGGTGGATTTATAAATAGTAGTGAAAAAATATGTAACTATCCAATACACTTTAAAGTAAGGGTCTCCACAACCTGAAATGATGTTTTTTCCCCCTGTACGTTAGCTAGGACCTTGGATATCATATCCTCCCTGACTGCCACAAAGGTGGATACTGGGCGACCACTAGGGCTGTTACCATGGTAATAAGATAGGAAATAACATATATGTGTAATTCAACAACGTGAAAGTATTTAGTATGCATTTCGTCTATTTCATGCAGCTCTTTTGAGTGCAATTTTTTGGTGTGCTTTCAAGGTCACAGTCAGGTACACAATTATAATTCTTATTATCCATTTGGTCTCAAACTGACGCCGATGGTGGGTGTGAGCACCAGCCCCATTACTATGGCAACGCACCATCAAAATATTGGAAATTGTTTGAAAATTACATATATATATTCTGTTTCAACAATAGAAAACACAAAATATTGGTCTTGATATATCATAAACTGCCAGAGTTCTTACAGTCATAATCCAAATCACTTAAGGCCATAGTAATGTCAAAACAGGGTCGTTGTTATGCTAGTATTAATATGAAAACTGAGCAATTTAAAAAAAAAGGTGACAGATTTTTGTTATTACATAGCAGCAATTAAGTTGCAAAGACATTTTTTAATTGTTCGCGTGTTGGGATAGCTCCGGGCAAGATGTGGGTGTCCATGTGGGGGACCGTTGCAGTAACAACAGCTGATCCTAACTGGTTAGCTGTACTTGAGTAGTTATGCTTCCACCTCTATGCCTTGGCGTTGGGAGGGAGGCAATGGAGGCTTAATAGATGGATTCACCTCAGTCACAGAACCTAATATATTCATAAGATGATAAACTTGTCGGTCTGTAGCTAAACCTGTCTACTTGAAATAAATCTGAGAGGATTGGAATAGAATTTAGCATATTTTCCCCTAATCCTACCCATTAACAGCATGGCCAAGGTGGTCTAGGATTTGGACTTCATTAGAAACAGGGCCAAAGAATTGAATTTTTGGGTGCCTCATCATAGATCAAGTCCAGGATTAAAGTGTTGATACCTGCCTGGAGTTTTTTTATATTTGCTAGAAGGTATTCAAAAGTGTCACTGGGAAGGCCTGTGGTGCAATTGCAGCTCACATTCTCATGACTTGCATGATTGGGGTACATGTATATTAGCCATGGACTTGATGTGTTGGGGACCATAAGACCTATAAGTTTACATATTGGTTGCCCTTTACAGGTAAGCTGCAGTTCTTTTGGCTTTAGAGGAGATATGACCAATAGTTTGTGAGATTGTTCCTCTAATACTATCTTGCCTTAAGCATGGTTGGATAAAGGATGGGGTATATTTTTGTCAGAGTTTAGTGGCTAAGTCCATAATATTGTGAAATTAGTGAACACCAGCGGGTTTGTCTATCTATCTTTTACAGCTTTAAGGCGTTCTGCAGCCTTACTTGAACTGAGTATTCTCTTATTAAAACTTGGTTGACTTTCTTACAAGTCTGATATGGTGAGGCACTCTTATCTGGCTTGAATCACATGCTAAGAAGGTCATGGTGAGGAGATTATCCAACCCTCCCCCGGTTTGGTTTGGCAGAATAAAGTCAGAACTCAGGATGGAGATATAGGTGTCATCTATACCTCCACCACTATGTTAGAAGAGAATACATTTTTGCAATACTTGAGTAATGTCTCTATGGTTAGGATGAAGATGAGTGAATCCTCACTTCACCCTAGAGGGAATTCAAATTTACTTAGTATAGTTTGGTATGTAATTCTGAAGTCTGTCAATGCCTTTATTGTATCTGTTCTTCATGATAACTCTGATTGATGGGTAATCCTCAACCTCATCTAAAGTAGTGGGTGTTGCTGCAAGTGGAATACAAGTAGCTCTCACTCATGTCAACTGGGTGTGGACACTTATGTACCTCAATTATCATTCCACAGATGCCGTGAACTCAAAACCGACACATTAATTGCAGTTAGCAGTACAGTCAGAAATTAACTTTATAAAAATATATCATCACTAACACTATCTTTCGTGTTGTGAAATCACAGAAATATGCCACTATTTTCTAAATATAGATTTCTCGATCATAATCTGCCTTCGCAGCGACCATATTTGGATATGATCATTGGGAATAAATGATTAACATTTTCAATGCAATCATTCAGGCTGCTTGCAATGGAGATATCTAGCATGTCTATACTGTTATATTGTTTTAAAATAATGTTAAACTAAAACAATGCCACTTTCTGAAATGCCAATATTTTAAAGATATGCTTTTGGTGCTCACAGCCACAGTACAACACCTACCAAGTGGTCAAAGTTAATACTGTAATGCGACAACACAGTAGATGAGAGTATCTCAGTGGTACAGTGGTACCTTTTCAATATGAATTGGCTTATAAATACAATGAATTTTCAGAAGCTTTGCATATCTATTTGAACATTTGCATCTTCGTTTGTCATAGCAAGTGTCATACCAGGCATGATCTTGATTGATGAGGCCTTGATCTGGATTTGAACCAATAGGACAGTTGCACTTGTTTATAATTCATTATTTAGATACATAAATATCCCTTTCTTAAAAATCAATATTAGCTTTCTTATCATTCTTTTCCTTTAGCAACGGCATATTTTTATATGACTGACCTAAACTAATCCGGCTTTTGATTGCAATTAAAGGCGCAGCTTCAATTGTGTATAATTAGATGCCTACATTGTACTTCGTTACATTACAAATACATGGTGGAAGCACTGTGGTATATTGGTGAAAGCCTTTCACTCTCATACGAGAGCTCTTGGATTCGATCCTTGATCGGTGCTTAAATCACTGGGCAAGATGTTTTGCCCACATTTGTTTTGCTTAATTGACCCAGATGTATGAAATGTGTACAAGGCAATGATAGTTGCAGGGCAGTAATATTACTAATGTGGTTATCCTGGGTAAGTAAGATACATTTATTATTATCTATTATTCTAAAACTCTTGTTTTTTGGTGCCTTACCATGGTAGCTACCTTGACAGTCTCACCCACAACCAACTTTGTGGCTACTAGGAAGCTTTCGATTATGATAGCTGACAGATAAACACCATTTTAGGCTGTACATACACTTGTTCTTTGTCTTGTGTTGAAATTTTTATCATACTGTTTCCATAGCAACAGCCATGTTTTGACATGACGGTGACTTCCAATGACTCTGATTCTACTTGCAATCAAACGGACACCCCAAAATACATATAGATATATGGGTACAATTTGTTTTTGTGATGTTGAATTACAGATATATAGTATTTTCTAAAATTCAATTCCTTGGTGTGTTACCATGGTAACAACCCTAGTGGTCACGCCCACTACCAAATTTATTTAAAATAGGGAGAATATGAGGGCTGAAGGTCCTAGCTAACAGAAAAACATTATTTAAGATTGTGCAGACAGTTGTTTTCTATTTTGTATTGATAAATCGTAGATATTTTCCACAAATATCAGCATTTTGTGGGACCGTTTCCATAGCAACGGCCCTTTTTTACATGCCCATGACTTCAAATGACTCAGATTGTGGTTGGAATCAGTGGGGAAGCTTGAAATACATATATTAGAGGCCTTACCATATATTTTATGCTGTTAAATGACCAATATACGGTATTTTCTAAATTCCAGTATTTCGCTATGTGTTACCATGGTAACGGCCCTAGCAGCCACGCCCACCACCACCTTGATGTCAAACAATCAAATTATGATAGCTGAGGGTCATAACTAATATAAAAACAATATCAAAGACTGTGCAGACACTTTTTTCTTTCTATTTTGTAATGGTTAGTTATAGATTTTTTTCACAAATAGCTTTTTGTTGGACCGTTTCCATAGCAACGGCCTTTTTTGACACGCCCATGACTTTAAATGGCTCAGATTGTGATTGCAATCTATCAGGCAGCTTGAAATACACATAATAGGATACTTACCATATATTTTATAGCTATTGAATTACAAAGATGCAGTATTTTCTAAGAATCCAGTATTTTTGATGTGTTACCATAGTAACGGTCCTACAGGCCACACCCACCACCAACTGTACATGAAATAGGCAGATTATGATAGCTGAGGGTCCTAGCTAATAGAAAAACATACTTTAGGCTTGTGCATACACCTTTTTGGCTATTTCATATTTATAAGTTTAGAAAGTTGTCAAAAATACCCGCTTTTTATGGTACCGTTTCCATAGTAACGGCCATTTTTGGACACGCCCATGACTTTAAATGGCTCTGATTATGGTTGCAATCGATTGGGCACCTTAAAATACATATATTAGGATGCTTACCAAGTAATTTTAGATTCGTGAATTGGAATTATATGACTTTTCCTAAAATTCATATTTTTCTTGATCCGTTACCATGGTAACGGCCCTGGTGGCCACACCCACCACCAACTTTATGGCAAACAAGCAGATTCTGAGAGCTGAGGGTCCTAGCTAACAGAAAAACATCATTTAAAATTGTGCCTAAGGGGGGGGACCTTTTCGGTTTCTGGCCCATGGACTATAGTAGTAGTAGTAGTATCGATAGTGGTATTACATTGTTCTTATTGTTATCATTAACATCATCATCATTATTATAAACTAATATCTTTTAAATAATAAATCAATGTGTAAAAATATACCTGCATGTCTATATATACAAATATATTTCTGTAATAATATACTCGTATGTCTATAAATCAATTTCTATGAATATTTGCAAACTATATAGATAATGAGTGTAAATCTATTCATATAGATCCCAAAGAAGCCCATGTCACCTTAAAAAGCAACACCGACTAGTTACCACGACAACCTTGCCCACATGGTAATCATTTACGCTCATTGTCTGTATAGTTTGCATATATATATATATATATATATATATATATATATAGCATATATATTCTAGCAAAGTAGGGAGCGAAACAAGATCCATAGATTGACGATCTTTTCCTCGTCTGTATGATACCAGGAACTTTACCTAACAACTAAATCATATATCGAAATCAACAGTCATATAAAAAAAGTACGATTCGTAGTTGATAACAGCCATCCTCAATTTTATGTCACAAACACAGAAATCACCCATAAGTGCATGCTTCAAATTTTATGTGGGAAACCTTTTCGGTAATTTTTTGTACATAATATGGATTCATTGTGTAAATAGTTACGTCTAAAAAGGAATATTCCATGATGGATATGATTTTCAACAAAGTATATATATCGACTATATACCCTACATCTTCCCCGACAATTTTTCCGCAACATTTGCTATGATATTGTGGTCGGGAAAGGTTAAGCTAAAGAAGAAGTACTTTGATTCGGACTTGATTTGGAGATGGAGAATTCGACAGGAAAAACTGACCCACATTCTTCTGTTTTAATCAGTGTTGTCTTTATGGAATGTTTAGGTTTGTTCCTTGCTGTAACACTAAATATTTTTCATCTGAGTGTCCTGTCCTACAGTACTTTTTTATTCACAGAGAATCTTCGACTCTGTCTTCGAGTATTGTCTGTCAGTGACATTTTCGGGGGATTTCTTTGTTACGGAATGGACGTCTTGTATTATTTGGATAGCAAAATTACAGAGTCATCTATGATGACATGTCATGTATTGGCAACTTCTTGTGTAGTCTTGTATATATTTTCTCAACTGACGCTTTTTGTGATCACCATCGACCGCTACGTTGCAGTGACCCGTCCTCTCCGCTACAATAATATTTTAACTCGGAAGAGAATAAGAATCATGCTGTTTGTAGCTTTTGTGGTTGGTGCTTTATTGAGTATTGTCCGATCTATTCATGGTGGACTACTTAATTACTGTGATTATAAAAGGGGATTTGAGCTATTCACCAAACTAACTACGACGGCGTATATAGTAGTACCTATAGGCTTGACCATTGTCACAACTCTTCTCAACGTGCGTCTTTTATTCATTGCACGCGCGCAGAAGAAGCGGGATGAAATGGTTCGCCAATCAATTATCGCCTTAGTGTCACGTGATTCGAGTAACGCACAAGACCAGGACCAATATAGTTTCTCCGAGAGGTGCAAAAGCGCAATCACTATATCTGTAGTTGTAGGAGTGAGCTATCTTGCATGGGTGCCCTACCTCATCACAACAATAATTTCTCTACACACACAATCCAACTTAAATATTGTTACGGAGACAGCAATGTACTGGTTAATTTACGCCACATTTTGGCTCAACCCTGTCGTGTTTGGTGTTGTCAGTAGAAATTACAGGAACGCGGTAGGACATGTAATCCATCACGTGAGACGTTCACGTCTTACAAGATAATGAACGTTGATAGTCATTACAGACTCATGTCAAACGGAGAATGACGTATATCTTGCTTACACTGGTTATTCTGGATGAAAATGCCTGTATTCTGATGTAGGCCTATTTTCACTCATTTTCAGAAATGAGAAAAGACAGTAACAGTCCAGATTATTATGCAAGAGAAGGGAGAGAGGGATGTGTATTTGAGATGTAAAATTTTTAAAAAGGCCTTCATGCTTTAGTTTTAGTTTTAGTTCGTAACCTCACATGTCATGTACAGGTCGGATAAGCCTTAACTCTACTTTCTTTTATCCAAAAGCATTTGAATGCATGTACTTGAGCACTGTAGAGAACTCGAAAATAAGTGATATACTTGAAATTCGTGTCGGCCGGTAGGCAACAAAACGCAGTTAAAGTTGAGAGAGAATAAAACAGAAATAGAACATTAAAAAAATATGGACAATGGAAAAGGTTACATCAAATTAATTAATTCTTTCTCGATCATGTTGTGTCCGGATATTCCGGGAATATTTCTTTTCTCAGTCTGTTTTTGTATAAATGTAGTTCACTGAATTAACCAAGCATCTATCCGCATTCTCAGGGATTGTCACCCAGGGGGTAATAATAGGCCTCCTGATCTGAGTATTAGTTGTCAGATCAGTAGTTACACAAGATCAGTGATACCCGGTATTTTAGTCTTTGACTTTATAGCTCATTCATTGGCAAGTAAAACTGAAATTAAATGACAAAGCAAGGTGAATGTTCCTTCTCTGGCTGCCATTTTCACTCAGCTCGTGCGAAACACACTGAATAGTGATCACAAGCATCTCTCCGCACCGCCAAAGGTCACTCAGCGAACTCACACGCGGTCGCGTATAACACATGACCTTGTGAAGAAATCTCAAGTCCCTGTCAAACAACTCTTTAAAGTAAAAATTCATTCATTTTCTTCATATAGTACATATATCATCAGAAAGCTTAAAACCCCAAGAATAAAATGATTCTATTTTCAAGCATTGACACAAAAGTGGAAAGGTGAAATAAGCACAGTGAAGATAGTACTTTTGGAAAGTATGCGAATGGACGCACTGGTCTCTACTGCATATTCATTAGCAATCACGCAGTAGTCGTAAACGTCAAGATTACGACTAAAATTTCGACAAAATACGACCAAAAAAAAATACGACAAAATACATTGCTCTGTCTGTCTGTCTGTCACTCTCTATATATATATTGAAAGAAATGTCACTATGAGACGGTCGTCGCTTTTACTGTCCTCCTTTATTTGTCAAGGTTTCGATCAGTGATCTTCATGAGGACTGTTTAAAAACACAAAATGATGGCTGAAATTTACATCGGAATATACATTTCAATTTCTTACAATTGTTGAGTACTTTCATTATAATAATATTGATATTACTTATTATTATTATCGTAATTATTAATATTATTGTTATTGCTTTCGTTATTATTTTTTATCATACATGTTATTATTATCATTATTATTAGTAGTAGTAGTAGTAGTAGTACTAGTAGTATTGATAGTGGTATTACATTGTTCTTATTGTTATCATTAACATCATCATCATTATACACTAATAACTTTTAAATAATAAATCAATGTTTAAAAATATACCTGCATGTCTATAGATACAAATCTATTTCTGTAATAATATACTCGTATGTCTATAAATCAATGAATATTTGCAAACTATATAGATAATGAGTGTAAATCTATTCATATAGATCCCCAAAGAAGCCCATGTCACCTTAAAAAGCAACACCGACTAGTTACCACGACAACCTTGGCCACATGGTAATCATTTACACTCATTATCTGTATAGTTTGCATAATTATATATATATAAATACATATATATATATATATATATATATATATATATATATATAATTGTAAGGAAATAACATATACAACAGCTTAAATAAATACAATGTGAAAGGAAATTTGAGAATAATGGTTGCTTAAAGGGATGACAGCTCTGGGGGACTTTCATTTAAGTATAGTTTGCATAATTATATATATATATATATAAAATAAATAGGTAACACGGAGAGAAATCTCTCCGTGTTACCTATTTATTTTATACTTCTCAACACGTTCACACCATTTTACCTTTCATTGAATATATATATATATATAATTTTATACATATATATATATATATATAGCAAACAATTATGTTAAAATAAAAACACCGCAAGACGTAAAATTTACTGACGTTTCGGTCACAGACCTTTATCAAAGTAAAAGGCTGAACACATTCAAAGTAATAATAATCAGATGCGTGAATTATGAAGAGGCGGGCAGTTGCTTGGATACAAAAAATTAGGCGCGAGAATTGAGATTTGGTCGCAAGTGACGACACAAAGAAAAATAAAAAAAAAAATTTGTGCGTATTTTGAAAAGAAATTAAAAGCCATGATCAAAGCAGTAAGAATGACGCAACAAAGAGGCAAGACATGAATTGACGCGCAATTTTACAAAAACTATGTCTGCTGCGCAAAAAAAGGGGGATATGCGCAAAGCAGTAAGAGAAAGAGAGAGAGAGGGAGAAAAAAGGGGGGGGGGGAGGGAAGAGAAGAGTGAAGTCCAATAAAGTCCACTCAATAAAGTCCAATCAATTAGAGTTCATACAATTAGAGTTCATTGGCTGATCTTGAATGAACGAAAAGTGGCTGGAAAGTTCCCAGTTTGAAGATTATCCTCTCCTCCATGGTTTTCCTCTGTCTCTCGTCCGCGCAGGTTCGCAGAACAGAAACTTTGACGTCCTTCGATGAATGATTGGCTAAGTTGAAGTGTCGAGCGACTGGCAACCCAGGAGTGTTGAGGCGTATGGATCGCAAGTGTTCTGTCACTCTATCCGCCAGTCTTCTTTTGGTTTCACCAATGTAGACCATACCGCAGACGGTGCTGGTCAGCCCATATATGACGTTACTGGTGACGCAGTTGTACTGTCCTCGTGTACTCCAAGCGCCTTTGGGACCCAAAACGTCATCACAGGAAACAAGGGCGCAGGTCTTGCATCTAGGCCGTGAGCATTTCGTGGTCCCGGGAGAGGCGTCGTCATGGCACTCACGATTGCCTGGCAGTTTAGAGCGGACCAGGAAGTTCTTGAGATTCCTATCTCTTCTGTAGGCAGTGATGAAACCCTCCAAAGATGTTTTCCGTTGCTGGGTCGGACTCCAGAAGGTTGAGATTACCACGGATGGCACGGGCGATCCGTTCTGTCGTCCTGCTGTAGGTCAGCACAAGAGGGGTGCGAGAGCTTGCAGCATTGTGCCTTTTACTGAGAGCTTGTTCCCTGATAGCAGAAAGTGTTAAAAAATGACGTGATATTTACGTCGTGGTTTTCGTCTTTTTTACGTCCTGTAATTACGTCAATAAGACGACAACTTGCACCAACGCAAGACGTCAAGAGAACGTCTTATTTTGACGTCATCTCTAGGTCTTCGTTCCTCTTCCCTGATAGCAGAAAGTGTTAAAAATGACGTGATATTTACGTCGCGGTTTTCGTCTTTTTTACGTCCTGTAATTACGTCAATAAGACGACAACTTACACCAACGCAAGACGTCAAGAGGACGTCTTATTTTGACGTCATCTCTACGTCTTGTACACCGTAAAAACTATAGTGACTGCACCTGAAATCCTGTTTATAGCACTTGTAGTGTGCTAATTTACCAGCAAAAAAAAAATGTGACCGTGGCGAGCCTCGAACCAGGTTCCGCTGATTGAGAGGCGATGACGTTACCGATGGACTAACAAATGCTTCTTGCAATTCAGTTTAGTCATGGGAGTCAAGTAGATAACATGAACTATGTGGTGTCGTAAATTCACTATGTAACAATATGATCTGCTCTAAATCGTACAATGTGAGTTAGTCTAGCGGTAATGCCAACAATTCTCGATCAGCGGACCCTGGTTCGAAGCTCGCCCAAATCATTTTTTTTAATGAATGTTTAGCAGTTTAAGGAGCCCGTCTAGCTCCCGTGAAAGTGCTGAAATAGCACGCTGTGTGCATTCAATAGCACTCTGAGTGCAGTCCCTATGCATGCCCTCACAAAGTGCTCAGCACTTCAGTTTTTTCAGTGTACAGATGACGTCAAAATAAGACGTCCTCTTGACGTCTTGCGTTGGTGCAAGTTGTCGTCTTATTGACGTAATTACAGGACGTAAAAAAGACGAAAACCACGACGTAAATATCACGTAATTTTTACCACTTTCTGCTATCAGGGTTGTTGGGTGATGGTAGAAACCTTTGCCTTAGCCTCTTCAATAATCTTGACGGGGTAACCTCTGTCGGTAAAGAAATCTACCATTTCGTCGACTCTGCTCTGGAATTGGTTGTCATCGCTGCAGATTCTTCACGCATCTGATTATTATTACTTTGAATGTGTTCAGTCTTTTACTTTGATAAAGGTCTGTGACCGAAACGTCAGTAAATTATACGTCTTGCGGTGTTTTTATTTCAACATAATTGTTTGCTATCTATTTCAACACACCGACGCAGAACCTTCATGATATATATATATACATACCCCTAATGGGTACATGAGGAGGACAGTTTTTGTCTCATTTCTATAGACAACTGTCGACCTAATGACACCAACTGTCTACCTAATAAATACAATGTGAAAGCAAATAAGAAAATAATGGTTGCGTAAAGGGAGGACAGCTCTGGGGAACTTTCATTTAAGTTACGCAACCATTATTCTTTCATTTCCTTTCACATTGTATTTATTTCCACGAGAGTTGCCAAAGCTGTTGTATATGTTATTTCCTTACAATTGTTTATATTTATTCTAATGTATACATGTATCTCAAAGCATTCGCTTGGGTCCAGCTGAGGCATGCGGCTTGTCTTTGTTCAAAACTCACCTGCCCCCGACAAAGGAATTAATTAATAAGGTTGAAGATTTGTCAATCTGTCGGTCAATTGAATCCGGTGTTGCCGAATCAACTGACCCGTCTCCGTGGTCTAGTGGTTAAGGCACTGGCGTTCTAAGCCATTGTGAAATTGTAACTTTCATTTAAGTTACGCTACCATTATTTTCTCATTCCCTTTCACATTATATATATAAATATATATATAGCATATATATATATTCTAGCAAAGTAGGGAGCGAAACAAGATCCATACATTGACGATCTTTTCCTCGTCTGTATGATACAAGGAACTTTACCTAACGACTAAATCATATATCGAAATTAACAGTCATATAAAAAAGTATGTTTCGTAGTTGATAACAGCCATCCTCAAGTTTACGTCACAAACACAAAAATCACCCAGCAGTCTTTATCAGTGCGTGCTTCAAATTTTATGTGGCAAACCTTTTCGGTATTTTTTTGTACATTGTATGGATTCACTGTGTAAATAGTTACGTCTGAAAAGGAATATCCCATGATGACTATGATTTGGAGGAATAAGAGAGAGGTAGAAAAAGAAGGGAGAGGGGGAGGGGGGAGAAAGAGAGAGGGAGAGTGAAAGAGAGAGGACGAGACTTGGGGAGAGAAAGAGGGAGTAAGATGCAGGCAGAGGGAGAGAGGAGAGAGAAAAAGAGAGTGACGAAGAGAGGGAGTGTGTGTGTGTGTGTATGTGTGTGTGTGAGAGAGAGAGAGATAGATAGAGAGAGAGAGAGGGGGGGGGGTACATGAAATGTGGGGAATTTAAAATATGACTACTTATCCATGATATAAGCTTGAAAGCGTGTCCTGTTGCCAATGTGTATCTAAGGTTTTTTTCCATTAAAAACTGCTCTTAATTAATTAACAAGAGGTCTGAATATGACGAATATTGCAAAAATGTCTACATTCTACGTGGAATTATAATAGTTACAACAGGGTTGATTACAAATTCGATACCCCACCCTCACATTTACAACAAGATAATTATGGTCTGCTTTATTTCATGCAATTCTTTAAAAAAAAGGAAACGAAGCCAATGCGTATTTTGAACTCTTGCCCCACCTTTCTTCCTTTTTTCGATTTTTTTTTAATTTTTAGAAAAACGTGATTGTTGTTGGTTACATCATTGACGGCTAAAACATCTGCAATGCTGATATCATCACCGCTGATGAAGGGTGTGTCTGAGATGAAGACACGCTCAAAGATATCCAAGGAAACGTTACAGTACTTCACTTGCTCATCTATCTTTTCTCTGGGTAGTGGATGAGGCATCAGCAGCTGTTCGTGGTCAAATTTAAAAATGGGTAAAATGAAAGCTTTTTTATGGCTCCCATGCAAATAAACACGCTATAAGAAATATGATGAAGTGCGGAACAAGAAATACTTGTAAATTGTAATTTCTTTCGTAATGACAGATATAGTTACCAACATATTTGTAACAGACTTTGTCTTATCGGAAAGTTATCATCTGATTCACAATCAGATTTAGGCCTTTATTCTAGTACAATGCAATTTAACGAATACAATCATTAATCATCCAATCATCAAATCTACTTGATATTCAAAACTCCCCCATAAAGATACTTATATGGTTTAACGATAAACCATTCACGGTCGAAGTTAAGTAGGGCATTACACTTATAGAAATTATTATTACCACCACCACCACCACATCACCATCACCACCACCACCACCACCATCACCACCACCTCCACCATCGCTACCACTATCACTATCATCACTATCACCACCACCACCACCACCATTACTACTACTACTAATACTACTACTACTACTACTATTACTACTATTACTACTATTATTACTACTACTATTACTACTACTACTACTACTACTACTACTACTACTACTACTACTACTATTACTACTATCAGTACTACACTGTAAAAACTGAAGTGCTACTTTTTCGGGGCATGTATATTGACTGCACCTGAAATGCTGTTTTAGCACTTGTAGTGTGCTAATTTACCAGCAAAAAAAAAATGTGACCGTAGCGAGCCTCGAACCAGGTTCCGCTGATCGAGAGGCGCTGACGTTACCGATAGACTAACGAATGCTTCTTGCAATCCAGTTTAGTCATGGGAGTCAAGTAGATAACATGAACTATGTGGTGTCGTAAATTCACTATGTAACAATATGATCTGCTCTAAATCGTACGATGTGAGTTAGTCTAGCAGTAATGCCAGCAATTCTCGATCAGAGGACCCTGGTTCGAGGCTCGCCAAAATCACGTTTTTTTAATGAATGTTTAGCAGTTTAAGGAGCCGGTCCAGCTCCCGTGAAAGTGCTGAAATAGCACGCTGTGTTCATTCCAATAGCACTCTAAGTGCAGTCCCTATGCATGCCCTCAAAAAGTGCTAAATTCAGCCGTCCTGGAGCTGAAAACAGCACTTAAGTTTTTAGAGTGTACTACCACTATTACTACTACTTCAACTGTTAGCCAGAATAAAGGAGAAGAAACAGAAGTCAATCAGGATACCATCGAAAGAAAACAACATGAAGGCCTATATGCCTAATTTTAAAGGGAAACCTACTCTTAAAAGAAGGGTTGAAAGGAAAATATGTTAAAGCACAAGAGAAAATATTAAGAAATGAGAGAAAACTGTAATTGATATTTTACTCTCTCATTGCACGAACCTCCTTCTCCACAAGTCCTGAAAGTGGTTCCCTCATGCCCTGGTGGTGGAATGATATGTATTCGTCTATCTTGGCCCGACTTTTTAGGTGGGCAGGATACCAGTGATCTGGGTAGTTGTCTGGATACTTGGCTGCCAGGTAACGCATGACAGCAACACTGCATAGGAAAATAGATTACGAAAAACGTAGAAATGGTTACGATGTAGAAAATATCTGATCCTCCTCATGATGCTAATAATGACGACGACAGTAAACTTGGTGACGGTTATTACATCAACAATAGCGACGATTTTTTCGATACTAAATCTATAGATTACACTCATGTTCGTCATCAACATTTGAATAATTATCATCATAATCACCATCGTCACCATCATCGTCCTCCTCCTCCTCATCATCATCCTAATTATCACCATTACATCAGCGAATCATCCTCATCATTATCACTTCCGATTCACTGCATGTTATATGTACAGGAAAAGCAATAGAGTACCGAAGTGTGACGTCATCAAATTTTGATTTTCGTATTTCAGTATTTTTATGACCATATTTAGGTAGAGCATGATGGAAAACGTTCACACATCAAATTTGACATGAATCAGTTCATGGTGGCCCAAGGCATGGCTATATGAATATCTAATTAGCCCCATTGAAGTCAATGTAAATTGGCCTGGTTCTTAACAGTTTAGAACCAGGCCAATTTAACACTGACTTCAATGGGGCTAGGGAGTTATTCATGCGGCCATATCTCGGGGCCCAATGAGCCAATTGCCATAAAATTTGGGCTCCGGATGTTTTTCACCATGTTCCTTTGAGATATGGTATAACAAATGTCAAAATGAAAAAATAGCTTTTTGTGACGTCATCACTTCGGTACTCTATATTAAATACTATATAACCTAGTGCCGTTTTTATTCAATATATTCTAATCTACGTCGGTCTAACTACGCAATGATGGAAATTCGTTTTCAGCAAAGAGAATAATATTTTTATGTAAATATTTTTTCTATATAACTACTTTTTTCTTTAGTTTCGAAGTAGAAAAATGATCTTCCTGATTGTATCAAACATTATGATAGGCTCATTAAGTTATTCCTTATTCCAAGGGTTCTAAGCAACACCTTTGCAAAAATGAAATCGGTATAATTGCTTTTTTTCGTTTCATTCTTGCGAACTCATCCTTATTCAAAAGCACTTTCGCTAATGGACTCATATCTGTGGACCACTCGTTTAAGAAAGAAATGTTTCTTGAGTGACCAAAGAGGCCAAATTAAGTATCTGAAAGAAGACTGTAATAATAACTTTACCTTTCTGATATGGACAAGGTCCCATCTTGCATAGTAGGTACCTTCGTCAACGGGCAGAGGCGGGAGTATTCTGCTCTCCTAAACATCACGATAGGGGGAAGAGATTAATACAAACGATACGAGATATAGTGATTGCAGAGGGAGAAGACGAGAGAGAGAGAGAGAAGGGGGGGGGGGGGTGTACAAGAGAGAAAGTGTGTGTGAGAGAGAGAGAGAGAGAAAATGATCCACCCTTGAACATATTCGATTAGCCGAGCCAATATTTACATATTTTAGATTAAAACACCAAAAACGTTCTTTTTTATTTATCCATGGCTTTTGCAACATATAAATTAGTATCCCCTTCTGTTTATATGTTTTATCACAATAATCTTATTATTAGAAAGGAAATAATGACATTTCTTTCGGAACTGTTGGAAGACGTGTGAAATATAATGTGAAATATTACAGCAAGTTAGGGCGCTATTCGGGGGGGGGGGGAGGGTGGAATATACCTCCCCACGGAAATTTTGAAAACATGAAATATATATAGTAAATAATGTGGCCACACGCTTTTTTTTCATCTCATTATATCATTAAGCTTTCTGATACAAATTTCAAAACATGTTTTGAAATGTGCATTCTTCTTCACATAATTATTACCACCAAAATGGCATTCTTCTACAGTTACCAAAGATGGGGAGAAATGGCATCATCCTATTGTAAAATAGGATGCAATGAATATAAATTAAAATAAAGTTCGGAATTCGCGTCTCTGCTAGCGTAATAAGCCAGTTCGTAATTAGCTCATGGTACCAATGATGTTGAATGTCCTCAATTTGTACGCGCGCATCTGTTTGGGTTTTGTTTAAAGCCCACCGCACACTATACGATCTCCTGCGATCTGATTTTGGAAATAAATCGTATTGAATATGGGCATTTTAACAAATAAAATCTTCCTGCTTCAGGTTCTGAGCAATATTTTAACAATAAACATAGGACTTTGGTGCGTTGTCAGCCTTATGCCCGGAATAAGGGCCGAATCAGTTTCAAATTGTAGACAGTCGTGGGACTGCTCTGACGTCGCTACGACTCGGATCCGATTGGGCTTTTCCTCTGACTAGAAAGCTCACACTGGGCCGTATTTTCGATTATACTATCTACATGACTATGCAGAACCTAAATCCAAAATATATTACGTGTTTTTTAATGTTTATATCCAATGCTATTATATTTTCTTCCAAAATCAGTTCGCAGACCGATCGTATAGTGTGGTGGGCTCAACGTGTAAAATTATATTGGTGCGGGGATCGTGGTGCGTACAAAATGACAGCGTATGACCATGAAGCTACACCTTAATATCTGCACATGCGCAACTTGTAGTTACAAACTGGCTAATTAGCCAAAACTTTTGAGGGGGCTGCGCCAGTGAGAATGCACGTCAGAAATGCAGTTACATACATGACCATCAATCCATTGGATCGGGGAGGGGGAGGGGGGTTGGGTACACATAATGAATTTGTCATTATGTGTTTCTAAGGGGTTCAGTGGCGAATCTACATAGGGGAAAACCGGCCCGTGCCCCCTCTTTTGAAACCCAACTGGCATACCTTAAGTACACACTAAACAAAGATTGCCCCCTTTATTGTGTATTTTTACGCCACTGTGCCCCCTCTTTAAAAAAACCCTGGATCCGCCCCTGAAGGGGGTTACCACCACCCTAACAAAAAAAAAATAGAAAGAAAATATTCAATCATGAGAAATTTCCTCTGTAAAATGACGTTTTTATAAACGCTTCTGCACTTTTCACAGAAAATTGGCCTTTAAAAGTAATGTGCAGTTTTGAAAAGCCCCCGAAACTTTTCTTCATATTTCTTTGATTATAGATGATAAATAGCAAGACACTAGCATAACTAAGCTGCTGTAAGATTTTCCTCCACAAGTTAAATATTAAATAAGTGAGAGGTAGAAATGATTTAGATAACGGCGTAGGGATATAACAACACCGGCAAATTGTATTAAACCGTGTACAAACGTGGATTAACCTATGGGGGACTGTGTACGCTATTCACGTATATCGTTCCTCACATATATTTACACTGAAATTCACTGGAGATCATGAACATGATGAATGGAATACCAAAAGATCTCATACAAAATATATCTGTTTGTACAAGGAGAACAACATGAGACTATATTTTAACGCGCTTTACAGTTTCCCTTTTGCTACCCAAACTGCACACGAGCTTTGAGGGACTACACTGACACTTTAACATTAACTATCCTCGGCATCGTGACCCCTAAAAGGCATTTCGTTTATGGGGAGGGGTTATAAATGAAACTATTCCCATTTGAATCGATGTAAAAGGAAGTTTTAAGTTTAAACGATCACATTAATAATCATGCTTTGTCGTGCTCAACCCGTTGACTACTAAATTCTTTCATTTTCATAGGCTCAATGCAAGGACAATCCGGTTCCTACATGTCCTATAGGCAATTGGTTAAAGAAAATTCTAATATACTTAATTACAAATAAAAGAAGCTTTGTCAATGTGATTTTCATCATTTTTTGATGGGAAGTTTTCACAGGACATGCCAAAGGCGCTTAGAATGTGAAGAGGCTATGATGAAGTTGGAATCGTAACCATGGCAACCCTTTTTATTACAATACCTCGACAGAAATATTCAAAAGACAATGTTTTTAACACCAATGTGAATGGGTTTTTGAGGGGAGAGGTCCGATCAAGGAAAAAACTGATTTTGGTATGTCTCATTTCAGTTTAAAAATCATATTATATAGGTTAATAGAATGAGGGGCAGGGTTGGGTATGAAAAGGGAAGTTCCCCTCTTTAAAGAATTCATTTGAATTCAAAAGACACAATATACGTGGGAAGTCCTGTAAATGTCTGCCTGATTTTATTAATACTTGATCTCACAAAAAACATTCACCCACACTCTTTGTTTGTTGTTGAAGACATCTTTACAGAGAACATCCATGACCCTGTAACGATATTTTGAACAATACTACTAGCATGACTGGCAAAATCCCTTTACTGTCCCATTTTTTCCATGTAGATGTCACTTGATTTGAATTTGCATACCGAGTACATTGTTAAATATTATCAGCACTTGACAGTCACGTCCCCTTCTTGCATTATTGCGGCAATACCATGGCTGCCATTGACGGGGGCACTCCCTCTGTTATTGTCTGATGTCAACAAAAATACTTCTCTAGAGAATTTTCCCTCTCTTTATGAACTCTGTAAATATTCACCGGTTCCCGACCCATCTGCAGACTTTTGTCATTCCATATCCAAGGAATAGAGGGAGGTGCAAGGAAACCGACGAGCGGGAACCTTCGAGTTTGCCTTGCTCCAGACTGAAGTTCTTTGTATTATCAGTGTCGTCGGTAAGTTCGCTCCTCTCCTCTCACTATAAGTATTAATAAACTGACATGTTGTCAGCTTGACGTTCCACGACGTTCCACTTTGCAAACGTTGTTTATTTGTACAAAATAATTATGGGAAAGTGAGTCCTTTGTCTATTGCATGAAACTTTGGGGCCTGCACCCCCCCCCCCTTGTGTATGTCACACCTGCATTTTGATATCGAACACTAAATGATGAATTATTTACTAAAAAAGAGCACCTCTGTCAGTTTTTTTAATAGAAAAAAGGGAAAAAACTCTACGGAGGTAGATGTCATGGGTAATTTTCCGGAAAGAGCTGTCAGCGGAAGATGTTTCCTCAAGGGTAGTTGACTTATGGAATAATCACATGTGATAGCCCTGGGAATTGTTGTCTTGACTTGTGAATATTGGCAGTCCGTAAAGAAATGATTTTTTTTGTTCATAATTTTTAAATTCAATAAATTGAATTCAACTGAACTGAACATGTGATACGTTATGATCTATTATGCAATAATAGCAGAAATATCCAATAGTCATTGCCCATATTTGACTAACGGGTACATTAGGTCGACAGTTGACAATACAGTTTATTTCGTCATAATAGAGACCCCTACATTAGGTCGACAGTTGGTACATTAAGTCGACAGTTGGACAAAGAAAAAGAACAAAAACTGTCCTCCTAATGTACCCGATAGGTGTTTATATATAACCTTATCGAAAGTGAAGAAATACTGCCAAACAATTAGATTTTATTTAGGCGCAATTAGCAGCTTAGACTCCTACTGGAGTTTTAAAAATTTAGTTTTTACATAATTATAAAATAATCACATCTCTTTTGAGCTTTCATGCATTTAATTCGACATCTTTTCCCTCCTACAGCAATGTCGCTTCGAGACTACGTAACACTGCGGGGTATCTCGTGCCCTAACTGCTCGGAACGTTTGGGAAATAACCCTAAAAAATTACTATGCCATCATACATTCTGCCGACAATGTTTGACACTGCTTTTATCGACTGACAACACATTAAACATGGTGACATGTCCATTTTGCCAACATAACACTCCTGTTTTGAATGGTAACCTAGACTGTCTGGATACAGACGTGAGACTTCAATCGATGATTTTCGCCGTTACAAATCTTCGTCAGTTGTGCACCAATTGTGACTTGAGCCAAAACGATGCTGAAAAATACTGTGAAATATGTGACCTGTTCATGTGCAACATGTGCCTTGGCAAACATGACTTCTTGAAGTCGACACGCAGCCACCCTATTTGCCTTGTGGATGATATCAGGAAAGGCAATGTTTTCTTGGATAAGAAGATTCCATGCAATAATCACAGCGGTGACGAAGGAAGGCATGTTTGCACGCTTGTGTGCATCACCTGCAAGAAGGCAATATGTCAGGACTGTCGCGACGTAGTCCACAGTGAACATGATGTTCAAGTATTAACGGAATATAAGGAAAAATCACAAGAGCAATCAGTGTCTCTTCAACATAAAGCTGATGTAGAACTGGGGAACGCGAAATGTCGCATACAGTCGGTGATGAGTGCAGAGAGAGCAACTTCGACTCACATTAACAATGTCATAAGAAGCACACGGGAATGTGCTGCCACTATCATCCAGGAGGTTAGAGACAGAGAGAACATCCTCATCAAACAGAGCGAAGACCATAAACAAACCATCAGCGAGAGGTACCAGGAGTTCAGAAAAGCAGATGAGAGGATGAGGACTCAGGTTAAAAGTGCGAGTGATTTGCTGAGCAGGAGCAGTTCGTGCCGATTCAGTGCTAATACGGTATCCATACGAACTTACTTGACCCATCGTCTAACAGGAATGGTGACAAGTGAAGTTGAAGAGACAGAGTTCAACAGGCAGTTAGCTGAAATTACGAGAGCAGCGAAGCAAATTGAATTCATTCCTGATGGAAATAAATTGTTGCTCGGTCATATCACATTTAACGACATTGTCAGTTCATCACCTGGCCCCGATACCAGCACTACTTACCATACCGTATCTCAACCCACACCTGTTGCTCCTGGTGACATGGCTGGAAGAGACAGATGGGCACTCATCTCGGACATAAAGCTTCCCGCAGAACGTTCAATGCAGTGCTTAACAGCGACACCAGACGGCAAACTGGCAGTCGGTGGTATGGATACCAGGATAATCATATGCTCCAGGAGCGGCCATATTGAAAGAAAGCCAAGCATCTCTGTAATCGCTGATGTCGCGGGTCTTGCATTTACCAGCAAGGGCTATTGTGTCGCAAGAACAAGGTGCAACAAGATGGCTATGTTTACTAGATACTGGGACCTACTGGACGTAAAGTTCAAACCTGCCATGACTACGGGGACTTTCCTGAAAACAGGCCCTTGTGGTAATCTCACAGTAGACGGGGACGACAACATCTACGTCAATCACATAAGAGATGGAACGATCGAAGTTTTCGCATCAACAGGTGGTAAGTCAATGAGAACAATACCTTGCAGAGGGTTAGAAGCACAGGACATATTTGCAATGAAGTCTAAGAAGGTCTTGTTGGTTTCTAGCGGTGATCAATCAGTGAGCCTAATCGACGAGTGTGGACGTGTAAAGAAGCAAGTCAACATGGCTGGCGAAAATGTCTTTTGTGCCCTGCGTCCGGATGACTCAATCCTCCTGGCACGTGTTAAGCTTGACGCTAGTCTTCTCACAATCGACCATTACAGCCAAGATCTTGATCACCTAGATACGATCATGAGTGACAAGAGAATCGAAGTGCCAGCGAAGCGTGACTGGTTTGCTCTGCAAGAAACCTCAAATGGAGACATTGCATTTTGCACATCTGAGAGGCTCTACTTATTCAGTAGATCCTCCAAGTAATGACGATTTACCCTAACTTCAATAAACATGACTAAAACGCTTAAAAGCCAACCTTGAGCATTGTTGCGTTAATGGAATTCGATAGAGCTGTCCTTGATTCTGATTTGTACGCCCTTCCCATAAGTACGCCCTTCCCATAAGGCTCGGTGCGTTTACAAAATATTTAAATTACAGAACACATTATAATTTGTATATAAACACAAATCAGAAAACTCTTCAATCGTCCATGCGGGAACTACCAGGTGGTTTTATGGAGACAAAATGTAATGAATGTACCTGTTACAAAGTTTGATAACGGATTTAAAATAAATATGTGACCCGACGCCTCAAAACCTACAATAAGTCGCCAAAATTATTTTTTTTTGTTTTATACATTTTCTGAAAGTAGAGATTCTCAGCTTTCCAACGGTATATCACTTGCCTAGTTTACTCAATGATAACACCTTTAAATATCACATTTAGAATCAGCATGTAGCCAGCAATCAATAACTCCTATTCAGAGAAAATGGCCATTTAAGTTCGGAACAAAAGAGTGCTAAACCTTTGCTCTCTGTGCGCGCCCAAGTAAAACTGGGTATTCAAATGGCATAGCAACCGGTATGAAGGGATTATCAGATTAGGCTGAATTTTGGCACCCTGCTCCAGGAGGACCTATTCATTACTCACTCCAAAAATCAATTTAATACCTTTAGAGGTAAAGTAGTAATTTGGCATTGAATGAAAGTATTACAAAAGCTCTCCAAACATCCATTAGCTCGACAGGTGAACAAAAAGGAGTCATTTTAAAATGCCCCAAAAACATATTTCTAAGTCGAATTACGACTCACAAACTTGAGACATGATAGAATGATAATGAAAATACCCATTTCTATAAAAAAAAGAAAATCGACTGATCCAAGCAAATTTACTATTTTGGGCTGTTTGCTACGTTGTGGTCCGTGCGACTTATTGTAGGTTTTGAGGCGGCGGGTCACATATGATTTCACAGCTTTTTTAAAGGTCTTTATGGATGCTGACTGTCTAATGGTCAAGGGGAGATTATTCCATAGCCTAGATGCAGTAACTGTGAAAGTCCTATCACCTGACAAATTTCGGGTCATTGGGTAGCTGAGCTGAAGGTTGTGATTTGAGGATCTGAGATTTCTACTAGGTGTATATACAGTTAAGCATTCAGATATGTACCCTGGAGCCTGGTTATTGATAGATTTATAAACATAAAGAACTAATTTGAAGATGATCCGTTTTTGAATGGGCAGCCAGTGAAGGGAACGAAGTAAAGGTTGGGAAGAACGATTTCTGCCAACCTCAAAAACAAAACGTGCAGCCCAATTCTGCAGACGCTGTAGACGGTTTACATGAGACTTTGGCATAGAGGAAAGAAGCCCATTACAATAGTCTAGTCTGGAAAGAATAAGTGACCTTACAGCACGATGACAAGTAGTTTGATCAATAAATTTACGAATCCTAGATATGTTCCTCAAATGAAAATCACACTGCGGCAAACATTGTTAATGTGTGCTGACATAGTCATGTTAACATCAAAAAAGGCACCCAGATTCCTTATTGAATCCGATGGATGTATAGAAACTTCACCAACTGACAGTGTTAAATCTGGCAAATTTTTGTAATTGTATGGTGATGCAGCAATGAAAAATTCAGTTTTACTATCATTGAGTTTTAACTTATAGGTTATAGGTTATAGGTTATAGGAATAACTTTCATATTCGCATTGGTCGGGACTACTCATCAAACTTCTCATCTCTATTTGCGCATTACTCAGATGTCATTATTTCCTTTTTAAAATCGTTTTGCATATATCATTTATGATTTTTGTAGTCGAGAACATTTATTGTAAGTTTCGTTTTATTCTCAAAAGTGTTTGATGCTACTAAATCACGTAGGCCTGTTATTAGCCGTTTAAAATCAGAATATTGAATATTTTCTATCGGAGCCCCCATAACTGCATAGGCCTATTTGAAATGTGATATCTGTGCTCGGCTAATGCTTCCACACGACCATGAGCAGATGACAGTACTCTTGCCTATACCAAATAGCTTGTTCTTCGGGCTTTAAAAGAATAATAATTATTATTATTATTATTTTTATTTATTTTTTTTTTTTTTTGGGGGGGGGGGTGTCTTTAGAAAAGGGCGACATGTTCTTAGTATCAGTGTTGTTATAATATATCTGCGCCACCAGCACCACTGCCTGACATTGGAGTTGGTAACTTTTGTCTTTTTTTCCACAAGGCACCCCCTTTGAAAAAAGCTGGTGACGGAACTGTGTGTTACTGGTAAATCTATAATAAAAGCAAAATTCGTGTTCTTTGTTCATCTTGTATATTGTATGAATAAGCAGGGTCTACACTCCACGTGCTGCGACTACGTGATACCATGTTTCCATGCCACATAACCAATCCCGTGTGAATAATGCATGTAGTCAATGCATAATAATGTGAGCTCATCCACTGTAGTTTAGAAAACACTATTATTTTACTTCACACAAATCATTGCAAATAGCGTTGTGGAATGTGCAGACTGCAGATCGAGCATACTATCACGTCTCAAGGATTATCGAAACTTGAATGTGCTCACAGAGTGAAAGATAATCAGCTTTAACGATTAGTTTGGACAAAAACATGCTATTTTTAACCTTGGAAGTTAAGATCCATGTGTGTGATATGAATTGATCCTTGGTGATTTGCAATATGACAAACTGTGTTTTTATGACGTTTCTTTATTTCGAGACGAAGAATGCTCGTAATAAAGCCCAAATATGTTAAGAACTGCATGTATGTGTTCTTCAAATATGTGTATCAATATTAAAACCTGGCTTCAATATAAATAACCATCGTTTCAATAGCAGTGTGCTAGTTGCAGGCCTATTGGGGAAATATGAAACGAAATGAGTATATATTTTGCCATTTCTTTAGGCATGTATTTATGCATTTCTATTAAAGTTCGGTTCCAAGTACATGCTCAAAGGCAAAAGTCATGAAAATAGATTTTAGGAAAGTAAACGGTGATCATGTTTATATTGGAAACAGATTTATAAGCGATACAGAAAGGCTAGAGAATGTTGCGGGAGGATAGAAAGAGAGACGGGGTTAGAAAAATAAAGAGAGGGAATGAAGAAGAGGAAAGGGAAGGAAATAGTGCAAGCAAATGAAAGAGAGAGAGAGAGAGAGAAAGAAAGAGAGAGAGTGGGGGACAGTCACAAACAGAGAGAGAGAGAGAGAGAGATGGAAGGGGTACGGGGGCAAACTCAAAAGCAAAAACAGGAAGAAATACAGAGAGAGGGGGACAGAGAGAGACAGGGACAGAGATAAAGAGAGAGACAGTGGGGACAGTCACAAACAGAGAGAGAGAAAGAGAGATGGAGGGGGTACGGGGGCAAACTCAAAAGCAAAAACAGAAAGAAATACAGAGAGAGGGAGAGAGAGAGAGAGAGAGACAGGGACAGAGAGAGGGAGATAAAGAGTGAAAGACAAATCCAGAGACAGGTAAGCCAATGGTAGAAATTCACAAAATTGTTGCCTATGACCACATGTGCCTACAACTAAACTGATACATGGAAAAACGGAATAAGTATGCTGCTTTTCGGGCAAATTAAGGAAATCTTTACAGCATAATAGAAATGAGTGACATGAGTCTACATACAAAATGTGTACTCGAGCTTGTTTCATTCAAAGTAAGTTTGACGTCGCGAAGAAAATATGGCGTACATGTCAGAAATTAATCTGAAATAAAACTTTAAAAAAAAATGTATACTACCATAACCGAAATTCGTTGGTGATAGTATATCGACTACCCCCTCCCCCTCCTCACATAGACGACATTTGATCATTTTGTTACTGGGATGGATGTGGGATCAATTCAATGATCATAAATAACACTTAAAAATTAACTGCGGCATTATAGCCCCAGTTGTAGTGTTGAAATTTCTGGTTCAGGGAGATTTGTTTCGATATCCAAATAAAAAAAATTTAATCTTTTTTTTTTTACTCAAAGAGTTTGATAAACGTGATCATTACGAATTGCCTTCAATTCTTTCACTCTTATCTCTTTATCAGTTTTGTCGGACTCGTTCATGTCTAGGGACTCTTTCTTCTTTTTCCCCTCATACAATACACTTATACTGTGCAATCTATCTATCTATTTAAACTATTCCGCGGCGCATTGTTAAACTAATAATAGCGAGAAACAATAATGACCGTCAACAAATTGTTAAAAGTAAGTTATATTCTGTCTAACGATAACCGTGCTGCCTCGGACCACTGAGCAGCAGGCTTAAAAAAAACTATTGTCAAAATCCTCTTTTACCATGTTTGGGCAGAACCAACGAATGTGGGTCCAAAGCCATTATG